>CM075858.1:95019118-95209118 GCA_037975125.1 Latrodectus hesperus | reverse complement strand
ACCATCTGATGAAGAGAATGGTGACATGGAGTAAAGTTATATAAAATTAAGCGTTGTTTTTCTTAATTTTAATTCATTTTAAATATTCAAATGGAACAAAGTATGCAACTCTCGAATAAGCTTTTATGCATACACAATATAAGAATTCTGTGGGCATTACTTGATAATTAAAATCACATATACACTGATGTTTGTGAAAATCGTATGAGGAATGTTAAGAACACTATACGATTTTCACCATAAGCATTGGAAAGTATTTTGAGGTATTTATCTGTTGAAATAAAGTTTGTTCTTAAGATAAAAATACTTATGCATTATATCTCTAAAAAGTGCATAATATTTTAGTTCTATTGCAGTTATAAATAAAAGATACCTATGTATAAAAAGAAAAAAAAAACAGAGAGTTTCTCAAAATGTTATAAAATGATTGTTTTATTTTAAATTTAAAGCAAAACATCTTTTTTGTTTAAAAGGAGTTGTAAAACAAAACCGGATGGGTATAGAAAAATAAATTAGCTCCAACAGAATTGAATTTTCGATTCTTATGAGATTTTAAAAGACATGCAAATTACATGAATGACTTTCATAAATATTTACCTCTATTTAAACTATTTATATTCGGAAGTAATTAAAATTGTTCTTTTGAAAACAAATATTAAGATTTAGATTATTGAAAGTTATCGCCTTACATTTCAATAATCTAATAAAGCTAATAGTGATCCTAGTGATGTGGTCACGTACCTTTCTGAAAAGAAATTATGTTCGATTCTAGCCTATACTGTACAATGACGGATGAACATTCGATTTCTGCATCAGTCAAGGGGAATGCTTCAGAATTCTTGGTTCTGAAATTCTTCTATCTAAATTTTAAAAATAAATGTGAATACTATTTATTTTTATTTTACCGCCCAGCTTATCTAGTGGTCAGCGTGCCTGACTGCGGATAGGAAGGTCCTGGATTTGAATCCCGGTGCGTTCATGGATGTACTTTTTCTCTCTATCTATCTGGTCTTTGTCCTTTCATTGTATGAATGGGTTGGGAATAGTTGCCTACCCTATAAACGGGTACATGTGTGTACAGAGGAAGTCGGATTCCACACCAAAATATGGTTCAGTTGGAAAAGTGGAGCAGCGCACCCCATAATGCCAGCCTAGCAAACTACTCACAACAAAATTTATTTATTTTATTTAGAAGAATATCTAAAAACGCTATTTTTCTATCTAAAATTAATTTAACAAATGCATGTGCTGCTATTTCAATTACAATAAAAGAAGGTATATAAGATTACAATAAAAGAAGAACATTTGTGAGAATTATATTAAATTATAACACATATTTTATTTCGTAATTCTTTCTAAATTGAAATGGATATTCTTTTGTCGAAAAAAAATTATGCACAATATGTATATCTGACATATTCTCGATTCTTCATGTATGTATGAAAAATAGTGTGTGAACACATTTTCATAATAATGATTAGTTTCATGAGTGGGTAAAATCTGATCTATATCAAAAAATTGTGCACAATTGTGGTAAACATGCACTCATAAATTGATCTAAATAATATTACATTTAGTGCGACATACGCTCTTCTTGACTGTTTTGATTTTCTCAGTAAAAGATATTTCTTAAATAAGTTAAAAGAAAACCTTAAATTATTTAAATTAATTGTTTTAATTTACAAAAAAAAAAATTCCCAAAAATATGTATACAGATACATTTTATTTTTTAATTAAATATTTCTCGTTTAATGTCTACTATTGAACTATATCTATTAATATTATAATGAAAATTATGTTGTTATATGTGATTTTATTGGAAAAATCAATCCAAAATATGAAACAACTCAAGTATCACAGAAGATTAAATATAGTTAAAAAACAAGTATTTAAAATTGTTGTTACTTATGACACTTGGACAAGCCAAGCTCGCTGTGTCATTGGCTATACGAATTTAACTCAGTAAGGTTAGTCTTTCGTTTAACCAGAGCACATCAAGAAGGTGAAAGTACGACTTTGCTCCAAGACTCCTCCAATAGGGGGCACAACCAGAAGACCCACTACTTCAATTTTGACATTGATCTGAAAGGGGAAGAAATTTATCTCCAGACCATTACACCCATGATAACTACTCAACGACCGACCACAGGACTTTTTATTCCACTGATTTAACAAGCACCGATATCGCGTGTACTTTATGGATCTATGGTGGCATTGAGAATCAAATTCAGCCCTTCCGGATGGAAACTCGTTGCAATAACCACTAGGCTATTACGGCCTAAGCATTTAAAGTAATAACCAGAACAAAATAACATAAAAATAACAAATAAAAGTTTAAAAATAAAAATAATTAACAAGTAAAACGATAGAAGTGATGCAGTCTTTAAAAAAGAACTCATGAAAGTTCCGGCGTTTAAATGCAATTTGTTAAATCTGATTCCGTTTTTGAGAATCTTTATCTAATTCTAGGCACACAAGATTCTGTGTTCATAGTTCCCGAATTCGGCAGTTGAAGAGAAGACAATACAGGCGAAGATACTTTTTCAGAATAATATTATTGGATGAATGGTTGAAAATATCTATTATTGCCACAGATCTAAACCTCTTCATTGTTAGAAACCATCTGAATTGTATTTAATAGACCTTATACAGTAAGGATAATTTTTTTGTAAACATTATTTGATGAGTGGTTGAAAATATCGGTTATTACCACAGATGGAAAACTCATCATAATTAGAAACCTTTTGGTCTAGTTTTTATTGAATCGATCTTATACAGAAGATTCAATGGAGTTGCTTTCAAAGCATAGAAGATGTTTCAGAAATTCGTTGACAACTAGTTTTTAATGCTAAATTTTGATATTATATGAATAAACATAAAGGAATATTCGTATATTTATTTCAAATGTAAAGGTATTTTATTAATGTGTTTCGCTTTATTTAAAGCTCTCTGGTCCCCCCAAAGCAAAAAGTTTAGGACTATAAAACTGTGGGAGTACGTAACAATATTTTAACTGGATTCATCGTGTCCTATGCGATGTTTTTACGGGATGTGTTTTCATAGATAGTCTGTCGTATTCATGTGTGGCTATAAATAAGATCTATAGAAAATATTCAAGTACCCAGGCCATCAAATGTGCAAAAAGCTGAATTACAATATGATTTTCTCGTTGTTTAGTAACAATGGTCAAACTCTGAACTTTCATCTCGAAATTATAGTTTGAGGCTAATGGAACCTTAAACAAAACAAAGATATCACTCAGAGTCTACTCAAAATAAATATAGCTTTGCCAAATTCACTTTCCTAATGTTGCTTGATATGTGGAGAAAAGAGTTGGATTTGTAATTTAAACACAATTTTAAATAACGGGGTGCTTGATGATGAGGGAACTTAAGCAACTAAACAATTGATATAAAGCTAAATTCTATTACTTTACTATATATTTAATACCAATATAGCTTACTCATTGCAATTATATTATGATATTTGTTTAATTTATAAATTTAGAGACAAATAAAATAATATAAATTTAGGGAGTATTTAAAGCAAAAAGATAAATTAAAAATTTATTATTACAGTTAAAAAATTTAGATCTCAATAGTTCATTGCACACATTTAAAAATATGAACAAACCATGAATCGTATTAATTAATATGTAAATTAATAAACACATTTAATATCAGGATTCATTAAAAATAAATAAATTCAGTTATGAAATTTAAATAAGAATTCAATGGTTTTTACTTAAAACTATGATTTGCAAAGTTATGAAAACAATCATAAGATCAAAAATTTAGGAACATTTAAATATACTAACCTTGTATATTTACTAAAAGTGTAGTTAGAGTCGAATTTTCTTACAAATTATAAGTTTGCAATTATATTCATTTCAATAAATTAATGAATATAGCATTAAACTTAAAGAAAATAATATATAGTTTTTAAGTCTGTATAAAATAAATACTATTATATATTTCATATATAAAAGTAATACAATATTATATATAAAATTATATAATGTGGAATGCTGAAGATAGAAAATCTGCATTCAAAAGAAAATTCTTTTTTTCTAATATAAGCCTAGATATCAATGTTCGATAATATTTATTTATTGCAGCTTCTATATATATATATATATATATATATATATATATATATATATATATATATATATATATATATATATATATATATATATATATATATATATATATATATATATATATATATAAGTTTATATTTGTATGGTAATAGTTTATTATAGTATATCTCTTACTGAGGTTTCTAATACTTTCTTTATTACTAATAGTAATATCTAAAATATACTTTAGAAGAATAGTTCGGTTAAGTATTTAGATAACGTATTTAATTTTTTAAAAATTAATACATTTATACTTGTTTTGCATTAAAATTATTTTTCTTTGACTGAATTTAAGGTGTTCTCTTTTCATTAAATAGAACCAAATATGAAAGTAATTTAAACACATTTAATATCGCTTTATTTTAAATTCCTTCACAAAATGGAATGGAACTATGGAACACAATATTAATTCAAGTAGAAGTAAGTTTATTTTAAAAGATATTTAATTACCTCATATTCTGTGAGATTTTTAGTTGATTATAAAATGTTGAATCGAAATTATTTAATCTGAATGGAAAATATGGAAATAAATAAAGGAACCTTTCTAAAATGTTTTGAAAAAGCATTTATTAATTTCATTATAAAATATAGAAGTTCTTATTTTAGCTATTTGGGCCTATCTTTGACTAAAAGTTAAAAATTTTAATTGTTGTTTCCAGAAGAGAATTTCATTATAGACTCATTTATGGAGCATTTAACAGATTTTTAACCATAAAGTGGTTGTTTCTCTCGTTGCAGTTGAGATTCTGAGTACGCCACTTTATTAGGATTCTCATTGGTTTAAAATATCCGTGACGTCAATCAACGTTTCATCTACGACACAATGTATTGAGACGGTGTTATAAATCTGACTTGTCGATGAATTTGCTGCCAAACTTCCAATCACATTCTTCGAGTGGCAGCTAATAAGGCGAAATTCACCATCGAATGTCTGAGAACAGTGTAGAAGTTCGTTTTGTTAATCAAACGAGTTCTTATATAAGGATCAAAGCAAAGGAAGTCGTTTCCACTAATTCAAATCATTAACACATGGACAATAGAACACTAGATAAAGCAAATTGAAAAAGTCAAAACAAAACACTCAATTTATGCTTAGTTTAAATCAGCAAGGGCGATTTAGATTTTTAAAAATTTCATTAATTAACAGAATACCAAATTAATAATTGCGATATTTGTAAATAATCTATTTTGAATCTTAAGACTAATGCCTTGCTTACGCCAACAGGAAACAATTTCTTTTAATTAATATTGCTGAAATAATAAAAAGCAGATTTGTAAAACATGGGCTCTAAAAGTTCACGGAGTTTTTAAATAGTTTTCGCCTCGGTGATTTCATTCAATTATAAAATAAGTTCTAAAGATACTCAGAAAGTTATTTTCGTAATATATTAAAATATTTTCAAAAATACCTTTCATTTTAAAGTTAATCTCACTAATCAAAACAACGAATTAGATATTTACACACTTTCTAAAATTCCACAAACTGAGCAAAATTATGCTATAAATTTTATAAATATAGAGAGATGATGAAATAAGATAAGTTGTTATATTATTATATAAGTCAGAAAATATTTTTAAGTCGATTTTAAGAATTCACTGTCATAATAAAATATTCGATATAAATATTCTTTGATTTGTGTATTTTTAAGAATGTTTTCACGGAATTTGCATAGAATAAACTTTTCGTTTTATATTTCATTTTAATGGTGTATAAATGAAATCTTATCTGCTTCAAGGAAAAAACGAACTTCTGATAATATATCTTTAGAATACTGAGAAATTTGCTTAAAAAATAAACTTTTAGTTAGAGATATATTTTAATGAACGATGTTTTCAAATTTATACATACATACATATATATATATATATATATATATATATATATATATATATATATATATATATATATATATATATATATATATATATATATATATATATATATATATATATATATATATATATATATATATATATATATATATATATAGTTTTTTTTTAAAATTTTCTTGAATCCACTAAAGTTATAAATGTGAATACTATAAAAGGAAAAAGAAAACAAAGTTTTTATTAACCTTCATTCAAGAATTAATAGAATCTCATTAATATACTATTCAAAATATAATGTACTATCATTACTAAAAGTTTCAAAATACTAAATGTTTATCTGTAAGTTTGTAAAATAAGTCTGTTTATATGAGTATATAATTTGAAGTATGAAAAAGATGAAATAAATCATTCCAAAAGAAAATTTCAATAGATATTTTTAGAATCTTATATTATCTTCATTTTTGTTACATCAAAATTAGTTTTTTTTTATCAAAATTATTGATAAATAAAATTACTACTGCACTAACTTAAGTTAGTTATTAAACTGTATATGAAAGAACTCATCATTTTGGATTTAGAACTTTAAAATATAAGCATCATGACACTTAACAGTAGAATTACATAAGGTAAGTGAATCAGGATTTTGTTTTATATTTGAAAAAAATAAAAGAATTATATCTAGAAGTAATATATCATTGATAAAAATAAAGGTATTTTGTTTTGAGTTTGAATTATCATAATCTAAATTTTCATCAACCGATTTGAAATAACGTTTTCAATATAAAAATATGATTAATTTTTTTATTACAAATAAAATAACCTTAATAAATTTGGGAAATCAACCAAAGAAGCAATTGAAATACTTTTACAAGTGCCATTTTGATAAACATTATTCATTATTCTTAAAATAACAAACAATTCATCAAATATAAAATAATTTTCAATGAATTTTAAAAAAATTCAATGACAATTAACTTGCTTAAAATCGTACCCAAGGATTGGTTTGCCAGAAAATTCTTCCTTCATAAGTAAGAATATTTTGATTAAATAATATAATTATTTCATAACTAACAACATTGCATTGCTACAACAAATATTGCATTGATCCAAATATTTGAAAGAGATTCAGAAAATAATATACATTGTTTAAGTAGTTGCTTATTTAATTTAGCGGAAGAGGGAACTAGATTTATTGGCAATCAAGTTGTGCATAGAAATGCGTAAAACTTGTTTAAAACTTAATAAATCTTCTCTCTTTCTAACAATAGAGTAAATGACAAACTGCAAATGAAATGAAACAGAAATAAAAGAGAAGAGAATGAAAAAAAAAAAAGAGAAATTCTTTGTACAATATTTGCCAAAGTATATAAGTTGTCAATAATTTTGAAATTCTTTTTGTGATGTATAGGATTATTCGCTCAAAAAAAGATTTTTGGAAAAAATGTTTTTTTAATTTAAGTTTATTTCAGAACAGTAAAAAATATAAGTATTAAAAATCATATAATAGAATTTTTTCTTATTTATACAATTCAATAATTTTACGTTACTTGCAAAATGATACTAAAATTCAAAGAGAAAATATTTTTAAGAAATTTTTTAAACACACACACAATACAAAATATTGTAATATTTTCTCTCTTATTTGCATAATTTAATATTAAGTTCTTGAGCCAGCTAGGTTGGCATCATGGGATGCGTTGCTCCACTTCTCTAAATGAACCGTAATTTGATGTGGAGTCCGAATTCCTCTGTACACACATGCTATAGAAACCCGTTTTATAGAGTAGGCAACCATTCACAACCCATCCATACAAGGAAAGGACAAAGTCAGGAGAGATAGAGAGAGAAAGTACATCTATGCCTGAACTAGGATTCGAACCCAGGACCTCCTTCTCCGTAATCAGGCACTCTGACCACTAGACAGGGTAGGTGGCACTAAGTTCTTGTAGCTTGCAAGTTTATGTTGAAATTCAATGTGAAATAAAATTATTTTTGACAAATCATGAATAACAAGCAGAATATTTGGATTTGATATACCTAGTATGGTGTTTTTTAGCCTTTTAATCATATTACACATGTAATAAAATGTATTTTTTAGTAAGCCTCATTTTCAGTCTTGTCTGTTAACATACTGATAAGCAAATCATTGATATTTTCAATATGAAATATTAAAAGATTACTTTGTAGTAACATATCATTTTCATGATTATTGAACAGATTGTAAGTGTACCGTAACCCTAAAAATATTTTAATTAGATTTTTTTAAATTGTCCAGTGATATGTCTTTATTGATAGTCCCTGATTTATACACGCTTTTATTTTGTAGAAGCGTAGAAGCAAAAATTAAAAACAAACTTGTGAATGTTTTAATGCAGCCAAATTTTGATTTCATTTTAACCTCATAGCTTATAATTAATAATTAAAAGATGAATATTTTAAGCATATATAGTATACCTTTTTAGTGTGCATCCAAATATTAAGTAGCATGTAAAATCATGATTTTAATGCACTGTAATTTAAAAAAAATATTGCATTAAAACGTTAATGTCACATTTGAAAAAAGCTTAAGAATTGTGTTCACCAAAATATTAAGTAGCATCGAGAATTAGAAAATTTTAATACACAGTACTTTAAAAATTGTTGCATGACATTAATTTAGCATTTGAGAAAATAGATTAAGAAATTTAAAACTGTACAGAGAAGCTACATCAGTGTAAGCGACAATTTAAATTAAATGGTAAATTTCTTCCCTATGAGCAGGTGAATGCCATATTCTCAAAACCAAGAACCCATGTTTAATTGCATGTAGTGTATACATTAGGAAAAACATAAAAAAATGGAAATATATTTTAAAATGAGTTGTTGAATAAAATGTTCAAGAAATACTTACGGTTGCAAATATGTATATATATATATATATATATATATATATATATATATATATATATATATATATATATATATATATATATATATATATATATATATATATATATATATATATATATATATATATATATATATATATATATATATATATATATATATATATATATATATATATATATATATATATATACATATATATATATATATATATATATATATATATATATATATATATATATATATAAATATATATATATATATATATAAATATATATATATATATATATATATATATATATATATATATATATATATATATATATATATATAAATATATATATATATATAATATAAATATATATATATATATATATATATATATATATATATATATATATATATATATATATATATATATATATATATATATATATATAAATATAAATATAAATATAAATATATATATATATATATATATATGTACTAAAAATACTAAAAGAAGCTCGTATGGAATGTACCCATATCATAGTTTAAGAATATAACAGCAAAATGTTAAATTTCTTGAAAAAACATGTGAAATTTCTTTTAAGAATGAAATTAACAAACTCTGCATTAGCGTAGTCACTAATATCTGATTCTTTTCTTCAGAATTAGAAATATTTAATAAAAACATAAAATTAAATAAGAAACTAAATAAAATTGAAATATATCAGACCATCAACATACTATACAATCTCTTAATATGGAGAGGAAAACTGCAAGTGTTTTTAAATTTTGATATTGTCATTGACTATAGTTTTATCTATTTCCAGACTCTTCTACATATTTTACAAATTACAGAAAAATGGTTTATTTTTTATAAGCACCAATCTCCTAAAATTTAACTTTAAAATAATTATATGTTACTTTTCTTTTATCGGAACTTATTGTTTTTGAAATTATATCGCTGTGGTTATCATAGTAGCTTGATTACTGAAAGATTTTAACCCTGTAAAATGATAGGAGAGATGCGGTGGTATATGTTTTTAAAATTATAAACACTGCAATGTTACATTATTAAATATGCCTAAGAATAAGCTTCTATATGTGTAAAATAGAATATTTGCATGATAATATACTAGAATGGAAATAAAATTAATTAAAAAAATTAATGTAATTGACACTTTAGGATTTCGAAACTGTTCTTAATCAGAGGGAAATTTTTTAAAAAGATTTGGACATGAAAACTTCACACTGGAATTGAAGTTCCTGTTTGTTCCAAGTCGTATGATAATACTAATTAGAGTCTGTTATTTTAAATTTTTCTGCTTTTACAAACACCCTAGTGTGGCTAAACATAAAATTTAATATTATTTAAACATACAGTGGAAATAGAAATTGGATAACTTCTTATACTAGGTGCAATAAATCTTCATATTTTTAACTGTTCACTAGTGAATTTCAATATTTATGAAATTTCCATTAACGATAGCCAATATCAACAATTTCTTGAATTTTGCTTGGAAGTGGAGGATTAAGTTTACAAAAGTAGTATAAAACATAAATACTAGGAGCAAAATATGATAAAAATTTAAAAAATAATAAAAATTTTTTAAATGTACTTGTTTTAAGAAAATCCAAATGGTAAATAATTTTTTTAAAAAAATTTTTCTATACATGTAAACTAAGAATCTTCTAAATTAATATAACCCGCGTTTAATATTACGAAACATAATGAAAAATTTCTCATTGTGTTTGTTAATGAAATCATGATGAGAAAACTGTTTTTCCCTAAAATTCATCATTCTAACAAATGTAAAATAAATATGTAGATCTTATTCATTTTGATTATCAGTCCGGTCGTGAGGTCATATCTGAGTAGGCACCACCGTCTTCACATCTAAGCCATATTGGTGGAAGGAGTTTGGAAGTCATAGATTAATTCATAGATATGTCCGCAACCTACTGAGTTCTAGGAAACTCAGTAATAGAGAATGTGGTCCTCCACTCAATTACCCCCAGTGGCAAGTAACGCTTCACTTTGCTGATATTGCAAGAAAGGCTTGTTTCTGTGTCCAGTTATTCAAAGATATAGAGGCAGTTAGAGCAGATCCATGAGACCGCGAACCCTAGCGAAGTCGAGCACAGTAGTAGACTTGAGCAAACATCTACCAGAGCGAACAAACAAGCCAGGATGTGATAGGGAAGAACCGGCTTCAGATAGGATTCTGTGCACAATGAAAAGACCTTGAACCCGTATTCGAATGTCATGCTTTTCAGATGTCCACTAATAAATCTTGAGAAGGCTGTTTGATCATGTCTGTCACTCTCGAATTCTAACGTGCCCCCGAGGTCTTCCTGCAGAACAAGGGATGGGCGGGAGTGTGGGGTCGGACTTGCCAGTCTTCTTTTTTCTTTATAGAGAAAGTTTGTGTGTAGTCTGAGTTGGGCAACTTAGAACAACCTCTTTTAGTTAAGATATCTGCAGTTTCGTTGCCTTGGATGTTAACATAGAAGGGAATCCACTGAAAGTAGACATCTCTGCCCTTGGCTAGATTTTTAAGATTGTTGATAATCTGTATGCCCACAAAGTCGCGCACACTGCTCCTGTCCTGTAGATATTGAATCAAGCTTCGGATATCAGAAAGGCTCCAAATGTCACTAGATCCTGTGCCGTGGAGGAAGGTATTTAATCCTTCATTTATGGTGATTCATTCGCTTCTGAATATCGAGCAGATTTTCGGTTTGCGTCAAAAAAACAGTACAGAAAGTCTCTGGATGAAGACATCAACCCAGCGTTATTTAATTCATCTTTACTGTCTTTATGGAGAAGGTAGAGAGCAGCCTCTGTTAGTGCTGGGCACCTGAGCACCTTAGGGTAGAAGTCCGACTTTGCTCCTTTGCCTGGCAGTCCTTATCTGAGCTTAATGGAAACGGCCTTAATGCCATCCATGGGTGACTCTACCAATAGATTACTTTCCCGATGTATTTCGCACATTCAACTCATGTACTACCCCTTCGCCGACTTTAAGCAGCCTGCAAAACTTGAAGGAGAGAAAGCAGCTTGAAGTTACTGAGCTGCTGGGACTCTTTTCAGCAGATATAGCAGGCATGTAATTTACTTATTTTGCAAACTTTTAATTTAATCTTAGATAATGTAGCAAATGTAATAGTTTCTAAAATTCTTTAATAATACAGTTAATAATGATAAATATTCAGATAACATAAATCTGAAAACAAAAAACAATTTAATTTCTAGCTTAAGAATGTTTTCATTCAGAGTGAGTGCACATTTTAGAGTATCACTTGAAAATGAAGTTGAGGATGTGATTACAACTTACAAAAGGATGAATTTTGGCAACTGTGACTAAATTTCTCATTTATGAAAAGCGATATAAAATACGATGAAAGTTATATTATTTATTGAATTTAATTATGAGTTCAATTTTTTGCTAACATTTCTTTCTTTAACTTTATGAGTTATTTGAAAGGAATAGGTTCTAAAATATTCTGAATGTCTTTTAATATTGATCTGTCAAAAGAAAGTCTAAACTACATTACCAAGATCCAACATTATTCAACTAGTCATGTGTTTGACTGCTTAATATTTTCTTCATCAAGATGAATGATGTATTGATTTTGTATTTTCTAGTTTACTGTGAGCAAACTGATGTTGAAACGAATATCAGCTTTGCTTGCTGAGGAATGATATTTTGAGATCAATTTAGGCAGTTTTAATATATTTTGTACTGAAACAGATTTCTTTGATTCTTATACTACAGCAAAGTAATTTTTGACTTTTTTCTCTGTGCATAATGTATTTGCTTTTAAATGGCAGAGTCAAATACTAAGGAAAAAATAAAATGACAAATTATTATGGAATTTCAAAATATTATTTTACATAAAAGTATATTTTGTGATGAACAGTTTTACAACTAAATTAGTATGTTCCCATTATTTAAGCCCATTCATTATATAATGCATTTTAAAACAGAAAATCTTCGTTAAAGCTTATAGAAAGTAATAATCTTTGGAATGGGTTTTACAGAAATCTAATAATGGCGACTCTATCATTTAAACTCTACTTTATTTACATAAATTATATATAATATAAATTTTAAAATTAATAATAATATGTAATATCTTTTACACTAAAATTTACAAAAAATTAAAAATTCATGAATAAAACTTCTTACATTTATTATTTTATGAAATTTATAATTTAAAAATAAATATATTATCATAAAAGATTATAAGTTTTATTAGCCTTTTGAATACTTTATTTTTATTCTTATCTTTTGACAGCAAGGCTGGCAATATGGGGTGCACTGTTCCACTTTTTCAACTGAACCGTAACTTGGTGTAGAGTCCGAATGTCTCAGTACACAAATGCCATAGATACCCGATTAAAGGGTAGGCAGCTATTCATAACTCATTCATAAAAGGAAAGGACAAAGACAGGAGAGAGAGAAAGTACATCCATATCCGAACCGGGATTCAAATCCAGGACCTCCATATCAGCAGTCACGCACGATGACTACTAGAGGGGGGGGGGCGAATGGAATACTTTATGAAAATTAATTTTAAAACATATAATATTCTTTTCATGATTAATAATTTGAATACATTCAGTTTTTACATAAATGTTTTTTTGAATATTTATTTTTACTTTTTCTTTTGGTTAGTACTTGAAAAATAAAGGCGTTCAGTCATGAAAATTATACTTATAGAAATGTAAGTTCTGTTGTTTCTCTAAATAATTCAAGGTTTAAAACTTTGTATTATCTGAACAGTAGTTTCAAAATTCTGAGATGATTCTTCGGACATTTAATTATAACAGAAGACATTTAATGTTTTCAAGTGATGCCATTTTTAATTTAATAATACTTTCAGTTTTATTCACTGAATAACTAATAATAAACACATAAAGTATAAATGCTGAATCTTTTAATATGATTGCTTTCCCAGTAAATAACTGAGTATCATTGTCGTTTAGTTCAACTATTCGATTTCTCTCTGTGTTTGTAGTACTTTAAAATACAATATCTGCGGTAAATTTTTATTTAATGAGCTATTATATGAAAAAAGCGATTTTCAAACAACAAATTAGCTTATAGATAAATTCATTTAAATTATTTAATTTTATTACTCTTTTTAAAATTTAGTTTTTTCTTTGTTAGCGTTGAAATTATGAATATAATACTATTTAAAATTATAAAGTATATTAAGTAATAAATTATATCAAGCAATTTTTATATATAAATAGGGTTAAATTTTATATTATAAATAATTAAGGATTGATTTTTATTTTTTGAGTGCTGCAAAAATTTCATCTGGAAAACTATTGGATGGTTACTTTGTTTCAATGATACTTATTAGGCAGTTATTATTTTTCGATATACTCTATACTTTTTCTCTATTTGGAGTTTATAAATATAAATATTTTGAATTCTTCTTTATCCAGTTTTTAGAAAGACACAATTTCACATCATTTTTATTAAATTAGAGCAGTTTTCTTCAGAGATTACTTGTCTTTTGATAATTTAATAAGAGTGGATGTATTTCAAATGAAATATTTACTCGAAAACAAATTTACAATTGAATTCATACAATAGCAAAAAGTCCACAGATATATTTTAAACAGAATTTAAAACCACTGAAAAAATTTACTTAGAAATACTTACTAGAAAATTCTTATTTAATCAATAAAAGACTACAGGAATTGATTTAAATATAACTTTTGTAATTTAAACTCACAATAAAGTGATGTTTTTTCATTTTACGTACTTTACATTTTTTTCTCATACTGTACATTGAAACATAAAAGCAATTTTTTAAAATGACAAACATGCATGAAATATAAACATTTCTTTTGATTTCTTCAACAACTGTTGACCGTACATTAAGTTTTGGGTATAATTACAAATTATTTTATTTCAAATAAACAGTTTTTCATATAATTTCTATAATTTTTCATAAAATAAAATTGGAGTTATTATATTACAATTCTCAGTTATATAATTATAGAAAATTAAGGAAGATTAATGTACCAAATAGTAGGAAAACATGTCAAACAGTAAACAAGAAAAATTGTCAAAAAGTGCAGAAAGCAGGAAAAATGTTAGAATAATTCTAAAAATAAACCTTTTACAAAGCCCGGAAAATGTTCGAACAAATATAAAATAAGCATAAATGCTCAGATAAATTTGGGTAACTTATTTTTTAAATTATATATAAAATCTTACTTTTAGTAAGAAAAATAATTATATGTAGTACTTTAACACTAACAAGTTCGCTACTGACTAATTCATAGAGTATTAGAACAGAAATTTTCAAAATACTGCTAAGTGTTTCACACCTCTAAAACGTAATAAGATTTTGGCTCACAAATAAATTGAATGCATTGTAAGAAATCTTGAATATAATTGTAATTAAAAATTAAATGATTGTATAGGCATTAAAAAGTTTTTGTATTTCATAATCATCGGAAAATTTCTGAAATGTTAGTCTTAAAAAATAGAATATTACATTGGTTGGTTATTGCAATACATTGCATATTTGTACCCACAAAAGCTGCTGAACACAGCCAACCGCATTGTCATTTTGAATCATGGTTAGGTGACGAGGTTGACGCCTGAGTTTGTACCTTTTCAATACCACTCATTTCCATTCGAAAAGAAGGAGATGAAAAAACATTTTAACAGTACATAATTTCTCAGTACTTTCGTTGGCTTAAGTATCAAAGTACTTGGGATTTAGTATTAATATCTAGTTTGAGTTGAATGTATAGACTTATAAGGTTCCAATTTTAAAAATAATTATTCACTGTAAAGTCAGATAATTAAGAAATAGATGTTTCATTTCTGTTTCAAATCAATTGTAATGGACAAGTTTCAAGCATAGCAATACTATTTAATCAGGTTTTAAAATTTAACATCATAAAATGAAAGTTTATAATTTAATGTTTTCAAATAATTTCTTAAGTGAAAACATTTTTTATGTTGCTTGCAAAACTTGGAATAAGATAATAAGATAGATTAAAGTGTAATAAAAAATTTTTGGAAATATTTTTTCAATATTCTTTAATAACATATTACTAAATATTTTGCAAAAATCAATAATATTTAAAATGTAATTAATTATAAAATTATTTAGATATAATTTGTAAATATACTTCAACATTATCCATTAACATTTTTTAAAATGCTGTAGCTTAAAATTTTATAGATGAATTAATTGGTTATAAGTTAATGTGAATGTACATGAAAATGCAATAGAATAAAATTTTTATTCATTAGTAATTTTATTTTATTAATTATAAAAATTAATAAAATAAAATTATTTTATTTTATTAAATAAAATAATGTTATTTTATTTACTATAAAACAATGATAAGGTTAATTTTTTCAGTGTTTTCTCCTGCTCTTTCATCTCTTTTCATGATAAGTTTTTGTCCAATTTTGTTTAACAGCTTGATATTCTTATTATAACAAGAATAAGTTATTTATTGAATTGAATAATAATTTTACCAAGTATTTTTTATAATGCTTAAAAGCTATTTTAATAATTATATTGCTAATTATTAATTTTGATATAAATATTTAAGCATACTTAATAAAAAATAAAAAAAAAGCGATACAAATAACTAATGTCTAAGACATGTTCAGTTGTACAGAAAGTGGCATATTTTATGCGAAAATATACTGAGTTAGACTACTCACACATTTTATTTTATAGCTTTTTCTAAGGCTGGGATATAAATATTCCTTCGCAAAATGAAGAAGTACACTCTTTAAATTCAA
This sequence comes from Latrodectus hesperus, assembly GCA_037975125.1. Classification (NCBI taxonomy): domain Eukaryota; kingdom Metazoa; phylum Arthropoda; class Arachnida; order Araneae; family Theridiidae; genus Latrodectus; species Latrodectus hesperus. The sequence continues at coordinate 95,192,477 of CM075858.1, read as the reverse complement.
TTTTGACATTCTTTTGATGCTTTGCATATCGAAGAGAAATAGCGAAGACATTTGCATATTTATAATGAATTTCCAGAGCACGTAAAATCTGAAGAGTGTATCAAGAGTTGGCGGACAGTTCTGTGAAACGTGCACTGATAAATGGATTCAAACAGAATAGCATTTATCAGTGAAACAGAACTTTATCTTGTCGGGTTTTTTATCTCCTGAATAAACCTTATATTCCAATCTGTATTGAAAAAAAATAATAACATTTTCGAGTTCATTTTGCTTTATTAAATTGCATAAATATGCTCAAAAATAGATGCATGCATATTTACGTCAAGCAAGCTTATTATCAGCTGATACATGTTTTTTGGCTGCCAGTTTTTTGATTAAAAATTTACTTTTTGCATATCAAGATTTAAACATTGTTTCTCTGAAGTAAGCAAGTGAAAATTTATCTACATTATTCAGTATTTTTTGTATGAAAAACAATGCTTTAACGAGCAAACAGAGTAAAGAAAATTGTTTTCTTTTTTTAAAAAAACTTTTTTTTTAATAAATACAATATACTAATCATTTTGAATGTAGGGTTAATGTAAATAATATATACAGATAATAAAGAAGATATATATCATTCAAAAATGCATTATTGTCAATTGTTTAAAATTATTATATGGATATTATTTATTATTATAATGTAATTACGATTGATTATCATTTAATCAGTATCATAAGATTTTTAAGTATTATTAAAATGTTGAAAATTTAACTGTTAGTAAAACATTCTTCAATCAATAAATTTCCTTTTTTGTATTTTTTGTACAGTTATCATTAAATTGAACATAAAACTGATAAATAATTGCAGTTATTCGAATAATTAACAAACTATATCAAATTTAAAATTTTTGAAAAATTTAGATTACTTCCATTGAAATACTCTCAACTTTTCAGGTGATTTCGGAAATGATCCTTTTTTTGCAATGTTTCACAAATGAAGAGCATTAACATTATATTAAGATAATAATTACACTCTTTTGTAATTAATTTTTTGGACATTAACATTGGTGAACAACCTATTTATTTCTATTCTGTATTTATTTACAATTATGTTTCCTATTAAGCATTTTTATGTCTTGAAATTTTTAAAATAAAATATTTCATTCCTGAATTTATTTATTTTGTAATTGCTTTATTACTATTGCTCGAACAAAGGAAAAGATGTTTGGTATCTGTCATCTTTGTAATTTCCTTCCCTCATTCATTCATTCTCGTGTGCCAAGTAGGCTGGCAACAAGGGGTGCGCTGCTCCACTTTTCCAACTGAACCATATTTTGGTATGGAGTCCGACTTCCTCAGTACACACATGCCATAGGGACCCGTTTATAGGGTAGGCAACCATTAACACCTCATTCATACAAGGAAGGGACAAAGACAGGATAGATAGAGAGAGAAATGACATTCATGCCTGAACCAAGATTCGAACCTAGGACCTCCTTATCCATAGTCAGGCACGCTGACCACTAGACGAGTTGGTCGGCAGTAATTTCCTTAAAACATACAATAACCTTATTTTTAAATAAATATATTCTAAGTGATATTCGAAAGCTATAAACATTTTAAAACAGTTAAAATCTTACATAAACTAAATAGCTATCGGTCTTCGTGTTTTTTACATAGTTACTTTATTTAAATACTTGTTGCTGCTGAATGTACACTTTTAGAGTATGCTTCTTAAGTTCGTAATTGTTTCTGGATGGTTTGTTATATTTTAAAATAGTGCAACCATGATAAATTCCACCACTTTTTATAATAAATGAATAATTTAGCAAATAACATGAAATGTACATATTTAATTTATATTTTAAAATTTAGAAAATCCAATTTAAAATCGTTCTTATAAAATATTTAGGTTTCATAAGGATCTGAGAACATATTTTTTTTGATTTTAATACTAATTCAAATATTTAATTGTTTCTAGATTTTCATTTTAATATATTTTAAAATGCATAATTTAAATCTAAGTATCATATTAAACAAGCAGAGGTGCCCAATGACATACAAACTCAATTTTAAGAAGAAGAAGAAGAAGATCATATTAAACAACAAATGTTAAGAAAATTTTATAAAAAATACATTAAATATGTTAATATAATAGTTGATTTTGTATAACTGATTTAAAATTATGAAATTACTGCAAATTAATTTATAATTTACTAATTTGAATGCAATAAGTATTTATTTTGCAGTAAAGAAGTGTCGTATTTCAGTAATTAAAATTAATTATTTAAATATTTCACTCTCCCTTACTCTAAAACAAAAACAAAACTATTTAAAAATTTCTAATACTTATGTATCATGCCGCCGAACATTTTGGCGAAAAGAAATGTATTAAGAAATGATGTTATTTAGCGTTAAATGTTGCAATAAATGACCTCAGTGCTTGAGCTATTTTATTATTCTTATTTATATTTCATATAACCTCTTTTATATTTATATGTCTTATTTTTTATTTTCATATTACTCCTAAAACTGGAATAGCTGAAATCACCAATATAAAAATTAGAATATTTAGTTTTCATCTATGTGTTTGAAAAAAATATAAGATTTTTTGATTTTTTTTTACATTTCAAAAAATGATTACTATATTTTGAAAAATTTGGTTTCATAATTTTTTATGAGAAACAATCGACGGGATGATAAGTAAGAGACAAATTTTTTCATGACGTGTTTTTACATATAGGTAATGATTTATATCTGAAATATTATTTTTTGCAAAACTACTCTTACAACCCCGTTCTCATTTCGTACAAAAATGCCGTACTTAATTGAAAATTATATAAAGAATAAAAAAATGTCTCAATTTATTATAGTTGAATATATCCATACCATAATTTCCAGATTAAGGAAAATGTCATTTAATCCAGATAAATCATTATGCAGACAATTATGTTCTATATTAAAAAGTAATTGAACACTCTTATATTAATTCCTTTTATTGCATTTTTGTTACTTTTATAGCTCCATTTCATAAAATCACAAATTATGTGGGCTTAATTATGTATGTATAAGTATGCTTCATCATTAATTTGAGCAATATAGCTGAAGAATGATTATGCGATATCTAAATTAATTCTTTAATTAATTTTGGAAGGCAATTTATTAATTAAAACGATACATTTAGACATAAAAACATTTTATATTTCTATATTTCACAATATTCATATAAAATTAAATTTTACTTTAAGATTTTAATTGCACCTAATGGAATGTTAATTATTGCTAAAATCATAGCACAACTCGAAGTAAATTCTTTAAGAAAAAAAATGTTTTCGCATTTAGTGTGCTTCTTTGAAATTTATTCTCAAAATAAATCATAATATGCAGTCTTCATTGTTAAGACATTAAATGGGAATTACAAAACATTAATTTTCTTATTCGCACTCAGACGCATTACAGACAATTAACTGTAATTGATTAAGATTATTACAATTCTGAAAGGCAGAGCACGTGACAGACTGTTAATTAAATACGGAATGTATGTGTGTATGTGTGAAAGCAATAATGAAGGAAAATATTGCATATGGTATTAAATCATTATTATAATGGCTTCAAAATAAATTTAAAGATGGCTCACTTATCTGTTATGCAGGTTATACTTTTTAGAATCGAAAGTTCTAAGTTTGATTTCAATCATATTTGTACAAGTCCTTGACAGATTTATGCTTACATTTTGTTGAAGGAGGTGCTTGAGAATTTTCCGAGGTTCCTAATTTGTAATATTTGAATATTAACTATTATGTATAGGAAATGCCAACTCGAAGGGCAAATATGAAATGAAAGTATAAAAAGGTCTCGTAACACATTTTATTATAAGTTTGGCTTTCATTTATTAAGCTGAAATTTACTTGGCGTTAGATCAATGTAAAGAAGCATTAAAATAGATCAATGTAAAGAAGCATTAAAAATGTAATTCATATATATATATATATACAGGGTGATTATAAAAAAACTTTGCCAACATCTGCACTTCTAGCGTCCATTCTATTTAACCGATCAAGATGATATTTCAAATATAGTTCTTTTGAGATATGTGCTCGAGATTCTGTGAATGGCAACACAGTGGCCCTCGCGGTTACAGTTATAGTGACAGAAACTCGAAATTTTCGAATGGCAACGTCTACTTTTTACCATCGCAAAATGTTCAGCACATGCGAAAACCCTAAATAGCGTTGAAACGGTACCGATATGTCTAAAAACGGACGTGTTCAGCAAACACAAAAAAGAGTTCTGAAAACCGGCCAAGAAAACACAATCTGGGCGCACGCAGTAAATTTGCATGTGGCAGAATCAAGAAACCAATCACAGAACGCCGGTCGCCAGATATTCAGCGTAGGAAACCTATAAAATACCAAGCGGGTATGCGAAGTCGTCATTCGGGAACTCGCACATGCCGACGATATGAGTCTTCCTAGGAAAGTTCGCGGTGAATTGATCAAACTCTATTACCAAAATGGGATGAACGCTGCGGAAGCCTTGCGTGTGTATCGCCGCAATCATCGACAACGACGCGGCCCATGTACTCTGCAAGCTCTGCGTGATTTAGTGCGGAAATTCGAAGATACAGGCTGCACCTGTGACAAACAGCGCTCCGGACGACCAACTGTTTCTGAGGGCGTTGTGATGGAAGTGCACCATACAGTGACTGCAGGACACACAGAAACCGCAAGAGGCATAGCGCGCGTGTTGGATATTCCGAACTCAACGGTCCGCAAGCTCTTGCGCTCGGTACTTCACATGTTTCCCTATCGGTTCCAGCGCGTCAAGATGTTGGAGCCGGGTGACCCACAACAACGTCTGGACTTCGCAAATGCATTTTTGTTACGATATGATGCGGATAACGACTGGCCACTTCGCATACTATGGACGAACGAGGCGCATTTCACCTTAAATGGCAGCATTAACACAAAGAATTGTGTGCACTGGGGTGAGACGAATCCTCATGCTGTGGCGCCAGTACCATTATTTGACGTCAAAGTGACTGCGTGGTGCGGCATTACAGCTACATTTGTTCTGGGCCCGTTCTTCTTTGAGGAAACGACCCCGACTGGCCCTGCAACATGTTCTGTAACGGGCCTTCGGTATGCAGCCATGCTGAAAAATTACCGGAGTTGCGTCGGCTGAATGCACTCAATGACATTGTTTGGATGCAAGATGGCGCACCTCCACATATAGCGAGGCCAGTTAAAAGGCTCCTGGATCAGCATTTTGGTGATCGCATCATCTCACGCTATTATCCTTTTCCGTGGCCTGCGCGATCCCCAGATCTGACGCCTATGGATTTCTGGTTTTGGGGCTATCTCAAATCCAGAGTTTATCTAAGCAATCCTCAAACATTGTCGGACTTAAAGGATTCTATACGGCGTGAGATTGGAAACATCCCTCGTGCCATGTTGCGTGCAGCGACATTGTCCACCGTCTCCCGCATGCAATGCGTAATTGCCTGTGATGGCACTCATGTGGAAAATGTTTGAAATTAATAAAGATTTTTTTCTCTATGTGTTCTCATCATTGAGCAGTGTCTTGTCTCTGTCGTATGCATTATTCCTCCGTGCGCCTTGAAGAACTGTTTGTATGTGTATAACACGTCGGTTTTCGGACATATCGTTACCGTTTCAACGCTATTTAGGGTTTTCGCATGTGCTGAACATTTTGCGATGGTAAAAAGTAGGCGTTGCCATTCGAAAATTTCGAGTTTCTGTCACTATAACTGTAACCGCGAGGGCCACTGTGTTGCCATTCACAGAATCTCGAGTGCATATCTCAAAAGAACTATATTTGAAGTATCATCTTGATCGGTTAAATAGAATGGACGCTAGAAGTGCAGATGTTGGCAAAGTTTTTTTATAATCACCCTGTATATATGTAAGAGTAGAAATAACTCAAACTGCTTAACTCTAGGTAAGCACTTTAATAGTAAATATTCATTTAAATTTTATGTTGATTTTTGACACTGAAATGCAAATTAAAATTCTAAATGTTTGATGCTAATGTGCCAAACTAAAACTGGTTTATTTTAAAATTCCTTTAATTTAAATTGAAATGAATTTATAAATTATTTCATATTAGACAAAATAAAATAACAGTTAGGTACTGAGAAATTTAAACAATAATTAAAGGAAAACTAAATTAATAAAAAAATTTTCAATTTAATGATCACGTGTAATATTATTTTTTATTTTTAATTACCTTTTTTATAATTTGGATTATAATTTAAAAGCACATTTTTTTATAAAATTCCATTTGCTGGAAGTAATATTTAATTAATTTCACTAGCGAAATTTTAAACCGAAATATTTTTAAATGATAGCATTAAATGGAAAATACTATGTGATGTAGTATTAAATAGTTATAATATGTAATATTGTGGCATTACATAAAAAATGTGTTATGTAACGCCCCAAATAATTTTAAATTTGTTAAAATGTTTTAGTGTAGATATAATTCTTAATTTAAATACACTTTAATAAATTCATTAATTTGGTTTTCATATTAAAAGAAACGTGTCTTATATCAGGCAAACGATTGGAAAAAAATTGTGTATGTGCATAAAAATGCTAAAGTAATATTTTAGTAACTTGTAATTAATTAAGAAATTAAATTTTGTCAAGCAAAATATAAATAGATGGAAATATTTTTATAAAAACTTTATAAAAGTGTAATATAATTAAAGAAATTATTTAAATAAGGAGTTCTATAAATAATATTCGGCAAATTCTGCTTTAAAAAGAAATGTATGCTGACTAGTAATTAAATGAATGAAAACTCTATTTTATTAACTGCGATATAAATTATGCTTTTATCCCTTTAATTGAAATAGTAAACGATTAAAGCGTGAAACATAATTGAATTAAACTTTATCGCATTAAAAGTTGCTTTTAACAGTAATTTCCATAAATATTTTTTTAAATCGTTCCTGCTGAATTATCAGTTGAATGGTTAGCTGCCTGACGTTTTGCTTAATACGTCGTGTTTTCTATTCGCACCTTAGCTTAAATGTCTGCAGTGATCCAGTGTTATCTTAAAATTTAAGTCTTAGTCTAATTAGCCTACATAAGTAGAAAATGACCTTAGAAAGCCAAAAATTCGAAATTTCCAAGAATTCGTTAAATTATTCATTGAAAAGACTATAGAAAAGTCTTAAGGGAATTATGTTTGCGCAACTTTAGTCTTAAGATTCATTTGAGTTTACCAAACAACAGACAGCAATGAAGTCTTAGTGTCATAGGAAAAAATGCATGGAATTAATAATCAGTTGAATTTTAAAATTTGGTAAATATTTTGATTGAATTAATTACAATATTGAAATGATTATAGATATATGGTTAATTATTTACCTTTATAAAGATATAATGTATCGATAATGTGAAATATATAGATCTACGTTATATTAATTATTAATAATTTCTTACTAATTGTTGAGGTTCAAGCATAGTTTGTCCCATCTAACTAATTCAGTTATACACGATTCAGTTTTTAATTAATTACTACCTGAAATGTTAATAATTACTGATAAATGATGTTTACTGGAAATGATGATTGGTTTTTTTTAAATGGTGTGTATCCAAAACCTATTGTTACCCTTACATTACAGAAAAAAGGCTGTAATCCCATCCAAGTCATCAAGAGTGTATACAGACAGTGGTATATGTCAAGAGTGCTTATAAACCTCAGGTCTGAAGGCCATTCCACGATACTCAGCTAAAGAACACAGGTGAAAAAACCAAGTCAGTCTTCTCCCTTGTGTACTTAGGTCTCTTGGACTAAAAGAAGTTGCTCTCTTCCTTCTCCATGCGTTTTTATGTCACTTGCAGTCAATTATACATACATAGCGGCGCAGGCGAGACTAGGACTTTACTTTTAGGTTAGCAGGTTTGGAATACATCACCAAGCGCCTCGTAATTTTGAATCATGGTTACGTGACGAGGTCCCATTTGAGCTAGTACCTTTCTCTTCACATCCACGTCACACCAATGGAAGGGCTTTGAACATTACATATTAACGTGGATATGTCCCCAACCCCCGGAGATCCAGCAACACAGTCAGAGGGAGAACGTGGTCTCCCTCTGAATCACTGCCCGTAATAAATGATGTTGTAGAACGGTGATCTTAATGTGAAGCGGAGTGCAGCTACTAAGCCACTGGAGATCACCTGAAACAATACAGCACGACTTTTTGTTTTTAGGGGATCGAGAGTGTATACTCCTGGTAGGATCTCCTGAGGAGGGAAGGCCATTCCACAATGCAAACACTACATTCTCATTGCTAAAGGACACGGTAGAAGAAGCCAAGTCAGTCGTCTCCCTTGTGGTACTTCGGTCTCTTGGGCTAAAAGAAGCTGCTCTTTCCCTTCTCCATGAGTTTTTATATCACTTACAGTCAATTATACAGCATCATCTGCTGAAAAACGCTCAGGCTGCATTCTTGAACTGGAAGGTTGTATTACAGATATCAGACCAATTTCAAGACTAAACAATGGCCATCTTAAAGGATTAACTTCTAAATTCACCTGCAAATTTTTTCCAATCTGCTACAGGTGCCATCTAAACCAGTCTCTGTGGAGCATATCTTAGACTGCCTGGGTCTAAGTTTACTTCACCTAGCATCATTTCTACTTCTGGTGACTGACTTAGCTAGAATACATGGACTCAATGACCTAATCTAGCTGTTGCTAGATCATTAAGAATTAGTAACAAAAACAACAGAATGTAATTATCAATAAATATTAGTTTTCTTTTTTATCAAGCATTTTATTCATAGTTCTTTTAGTCCAACTAAGCAATTACAACAGTTTGACGCTTTTACACATGTAAAAAAGCTGTAATATCGAGTAGAAACAAAAGAAATATTCATACTTGTTTTCGTAACAATATATATTCGCTTTCATGAATGATAGATAATGATAATAAGCACATGCACAAGTTAATTTGTGAAAGAAATTAATTCAGTTTGCTTATGCACTTCTGTAAATTTTCCAAATATCCCAAATTTCTGCAAACATCTGTGAAAAATTATTTAAAATTAATTAGTAATTAGTTTATTTTATTCGCCACTATTTTTTGCAGTTTATTTTAGGATAATTTCCTTAAAATATTTAGAACTCATTTTCAGTTAGAGTCTGCTACTTTAACTGTATTTTAGAATGAAAGACAAATGTTAATCAGTAATAACAGATAAATTAGGGTAAAAAATAAATTTATTTTAAAGTAAATCACGTTGGAGTAATAGAGAAGCTATAATATACACTGCAATTGACAAATAACGTAAGAAAATAATTTATTTTAGAATAATTTTTAAAACATTTACTTCAGAGTAAAAGAATTTATATTAAACTCCATTAGACAAAGTAACAAATAGTATTTTATAACATTTAAAAAATAAATAGTTTATTTCAGAGTAATGGTGAATTTTTAATGGACAGTATAGCACAAAATAGTGTAAAAATAAGTTTATTTTATAATACTGTAAACTGATTTATTTCAAAATAAAAAAGAATTTATAATAAATTGTTGTAGGAAAATTGATAAAAAAGTAACTTATTATATTATAATTTTAAAGAATTTAATTTAGAGTCAGCAAACATTTTAAAATGGAAAATACTAGATAAGTTAGAATACAAAAACTTATTTTAAAATAATTCGAAACAATTTACATATCAGAGGAACAGACAATTTCTAGGAAACAGTATGAAACACATTAGGATAAAAGTCAAATTATTTTAGAGTAATTTTAAATAATTTGTCTTCGCGAATAACAGACAATTTTTTAGATAATGTAAGTATTTTATCTCAGCTTTAAACTTTTCATCTTATAAAAGTAGACATTTTATAACTGATAGCAAAATAAAATTAGGGTATATAGTAATTTAATTTATAGTGATTTTTAAGAAATTATTTTCAAGTTAACGGCAATTTCTGTAAGACACAGTAATTGGTAAAGTACAGTGGAAATCAAATTTTGGGGTAATTCGCAAATAGGCTTAAAAGTGATTCTCATATAGTAAATGATCAAATTGAACAAATATTTAATTGAAGAAGAAAAATATCGATAAGAATATGAAGTATGTTGGATATATATATATATCTATATACATATGTACATCAGCAACAAAAACACTGTGGTAGATTATACAAATTATTCTTTTCAAAAAACGGATGGTAAAATTTCAATCCCATTAAAAGTTCTGTATATTGTGGGCTTTTGGAAGAGTACTAAGCACTCCTTCCAAACTTTTCTTTCAATGTCAAAATAAGATTCAGAAGACTATTAAAAATTAATAGGATGTGATCTAACATTCAATTGTTTCGTTCACACACGGAAAATAATAGAAAATATAAAATATTAGCTTCTTGAAAAATGTTTGAGAGTTTTTTTAACAGCAAAGGCTAGCTTTTCTATAAACATTTTACCAATAAAATTAAACGCGTCTAACATATTTGTTAAGTGTATGTTGAATACATATTAGATAATTAATCCTAAATTATATCACTAATATGTTACATTTTTAATGTTTACAATTATTTGGAATTTCAATTTTCACTTTCACACACAGACATGTTTTTGTTCTAAATCACAGATTGTCTAGCACAGCTAGACAATCTCCATAAATCTAAAAGTAAACTAAAAGCTTTGGTATAAGCTTTGGTATATATATATATATATATATATATATATATATATATATATATATATATATATATATATATATATATATATATATATATATATATATATATATATATATATATATATATATATATATATATATATATATATATATATATATATGTATATATACATATGTATATATATATATATATATATATATATATAAATATATATACATATGTATATATATATATGTATATATATATATATGTATTTATGTATGAATGTATGATGTATGTATTAAATTAAATGCAACAAAAATCAGTTAATTTATTCCCTAATATAGAAAATAATAGATTATATTTTATACCACTTCTTTGATTTTTGAAATTGCTTCTACTTAAAAATTTTTATAGTTATATTTTTGCTGCCATGTAAAAATTTTTATAAGTATGTGAGATAAAAAAAAACAGTTATGCTTATCTTCTTAAAAATATATATATGATTTCAAAATATTTCAGTTCAGGAGAAATTTATTCAAATTTAATAGAAATGCGTGAAAATTAAATATCCAAATAAATTTTAAGTAACATAATATATACATATGTATATATTATGTTACTTAAAATTTTAATTAAAAACCATACATATCTGTTTGATCCGGAAAAAAAGGATGTCAAATTTACTAATAAGATTAATTCACTTTTCTTTTAAATATCTTAATATTAAAGAAGGAAAGGAAAAGTATAATTGAAAAAGAAAAGAAAAAAGGGAGAAATAGTACATCATTAACTTTTTATATTAATTCTTCCTAAGAACTTTTTATATGAATAATAATATGTTTCTTAATATGAAATCTGACAGATTTTTTACATCTCTTTCAATTTCATTTAATATTTTTGCACTTAAACTACGGAGCTTTAACTCACAGTACCTTTAATAAAAACATTCTCTTCAAATATGCTACTGCTTTATTGTTGAAAATTGTAGGGAAATATACTGCAGATTCTTTTTAAGGAAACTCTTTGAATATGTTTTGTTTCTTATAATTTTCAATCGGTGTTAATTTTAATGAATTGAGTTTTAATCAGATCTAGCTGGATATTCATTTTTCTCTTTCTTTTACGTATCTTCATATGGAATAAATCTTTTTTTAAGTTTTATGAAAGTATTTAATAGTTACACCAGGAAAAATAATTCCTTTAATAATGCAGTCTTATAAAAATTAAACTTTAAGTAATAAACTGAATATAATTTTAAACGAATTACTGTGAAAATATTCAGGGTTTGAAAAACTCTTATTGTCGTTTGACGCATCATTAAAACACATTTTTATAAGACTGAAAAATGTAAATAATGAAGCAGAGTAAAAAACATTCTAAAATGACATTTTGTAAATTTTTTCTTTATAAATAAAATGAAATGTTTTTAAGCATTTATTTACTGAAAAAAAATTTTTTTAATGCAGTTTTCTCTTGTTAATAAAATATGTAGATTTTTATTATTACAAATTAAACATGAAAATTATAGAAATGAAAATTTAATACATAATTAACTAAATAATGATAAATCATTGTTTTTTTTTTGGTAATTCAGATTTTATGTTAAGAAGTTATTGCCATTTTGAATATATAAAATTTAATATTTATGATTGTTGTAATGATATATCCTTTCCTAATTATGTTTCTTTCTTTTTAAACATTCCACAAAATATTTCATATTAATTTTAATATTCTATGAACAGAAAGTTTTCTATTATGAATGGAAATATTTATAATGTAAAAGATAGTTAATTACTTAATTAACATTCAATCTTTTATTCATAATATATAAATAAAACAGTTATAGATTAATGTGCTTTAATTATAAACGAAAGTACAAATACTATTATATTAACAGTTTCTAGGACAATTATAATCATTTTTAACTCCATAATATTTAATTTAATTTCCTTATTTAGCTCAAAATTGCAAAACTGCTTCCTGACAACGATTATTTCAACTTTAAGAGCTCATTCTCCGGTAAAGTATATTCATAAAACTTTAAAGAATTTATAAAAAGTAAACATTTTTTAATTAGGAAGTCCATATAATGTATACTTCTTATACTCGGGTTTAAAAATTCATTTTTAATGTTATTTCTATAAAAAAATTATGAAACAATATCTCAAATACTTTAATTTACACGCAAATGCTTTTTGAAGTGTTTTTAATTAAATTAAACAGGCAATATCTTTCATAATAAAGTGTGGGCACACATTATAAAATATTTTATTTTATCACAAAATTTACATAATATTGTCTAAGAAAAGGATAAATTAAATTTTTTTAAAAGAAAATTATGAAATATTTGAAGATGTAATTTAACTTCGTTACAAAATCTTCAGGAAATGTTTATGTATTCCTACGATCCATAAATTAAGTTATCTAACGAAATTCAAATAAAGATAATGCATTTACTTCAGTTAAACATGTTTCTAAATATATGTTAAAGCACTGAAACGTGAAATTCTATGAATTAAGGAATCACAATATATATATTACAATTAATTTCTTTTTAAATTAACAGTGAATAATATTTCTTTTAATTACCGAAAACCATAAGAAATAATTTTAGTATGAGTTTCTAAAATTATATACATTAATTATAAAATAAAATATTTTATATATGTATAATTTTCAACAAAAAGCCATTGTGATACGCAACAATAAAATAATGAAATATTTCATGTGAAGTGTTTTTAAGGATTCAATATATTACTAAATTTTATTTAGTTAAAAGTCTTATGGATTTCGTTTCTAAATCTCTAAATTAAAAATCTCAAATTAATTACAAATATTTAATAAATATATATAGACTCATAATGTATGACACTGTATAATATTTAGAAAGGGAATGAAAATGTTTTTGTATATGAGATTTTTTCACTTAACTGATATTTGTTGAGAAACACATGAATATAAATTATTTTTCAAAATAAAATTAAAAGTTTTCTTTATCATGGGATTTATACGGAACAATTTAATGAAATAACTTTTAGAACATCTCACTACATACATTTCAATTTTTTACAAAAAATTTAATAATATTAGGAAGAGATATTTCAAACAATAAACTTATTTGGAATATAACAAAATAATTATTAGTAATTATTATAAGTTCATTACTTTTCATATCAGAATTTTTAAATTAATTTTTAGTCAAATATTGTGTTTTTTTAAATTAATTAATTTAATTGGCACAAAAAATTTATGAATATATTAAAATCTAAAAGTTTTATAATGATTTTACTAAATTCAAAAATAGTTTTAGAACTAAAACTTAAAACTATTGAAACATTCGTTTATGAATAAGAAATATATTTAAGAAGTTTTATTAATGAAAAATCAGGTAAGATTTGGGAAGAAAAGATGTACACGAGACTGCATTTACGCAGCGGGTTGTAATGTTTCATGCACTTTGCAATTTAAATTTTAGAGAAGTAATCTGAAAACAATGCGTTATACTCCGAAACATTCGGTGCATCTTCCTCTTTTGGGTAATATAAATTTAAATAAGTACCTCTGTTGAATGGTTGTGTGTAAGTTGCAAGTAACGTAAATCACAGGTAACATTTCTAAAATGTTCTATAAGGTCTCGTTTATTCTATAAATAAAATTAGAAAGATTAAAGTTGTCAAAGAGTATATCATTTATTCTCATTTAAAAGTTGATTAATATTAAGCAAATTTAGCAATATTTTTTCAAAATGCTGAAAGACCACTTTGAATATAAATGACCCGTTAATTTCTAAATGATACTTAAAATCTTATATACATCATGTTAGTATAGATAAGTCCAGAATATTAATATTATTTTATTAAGTTAATGTTTGACATTTTCTTTAAATTTATTGTTGATATATCTATTTACTGCAAAATCAAGGTTTATTGATTTTAAAATTTATTTTAACTGAATAAGAAATATTATTTTGAGTAATTATTTTTTCATTGATATTGATATGTGCCATAAAAGTTTTAGAAAAATATGAACTGAATTAAAATGTATATAAAAAAATAGTTTCACTATACGTCAACTCTTCAATTTAAATAGAATATATTGAATTATAAAATTAAGTTATTGCCACAGATACATACATACATACATACATACATATATATATATATATATATATATATATATATATATATATATATATATATATATATATATATATATATATATATATATATATATATATATATATATATATATATATATATATATATATATATATATATATATATATATATATATATATATATAAATATATATATATATATACATACATACATATATATATATATATATATATATATATATATATATATATATATACATATATATATATATATATATATATATATATATATATATATATATATATATATATATATATATATATATATATATATATATATATATATATATATATGTATATATATATATATATATATATATATATATATATATATATATATATATATATATATATATATATATTTGTTATCACAAATATCGTTAAATACAGTGTTTCCTGTTACAGTTTGGAAATATCAGATGACGATGTGGACATCTGAACAGCTACGTCAGCGGATTGACATAACGTCCTATGGATGATAACACATCAAAGTAATCAAGAAATAGTTAATATACTATAATGCAAATATATTTCTTCATTTCTTATTAAATTCATTTATAAATAACTTTTACTTTTGTCATTTTTATTTATAAAACATATTTTTTTGGTCAGAAGGAGTAAAAGGCAATTTTTTGTAGCTGTACATAAAACAATTGAGTTTATGTTTATAGCATTAGAAAGTTAATATATTAACTTTTTTGTTCTTTATATTTCGTTTTCTAGTCAAAAAAACTTCCCAGATTAGATAGAATGGAATACATTTACGCCTATCATTAAAGCAGATAATTGCCATCATTTTTATAATCATTGTATTCTAGTAGGTATAAAAATGTATAATTTCGTTCATTTCCATTATTATATTTCCATGTGTATTTTAATTAGAAAATCTCTCTTAAATATTTCACAATTTTCATACATGCAAGAGAAAATATTATAATATATTTTGTTGGTATTGTTTTGTTAAAATAAATGCATATTTAGAAATAACTTTAAATTTAAATAAAGAGAAGTCAAATTTCAATAAATAATCTTGACAATATTTGTTGAGTTTGAATTTTTGAAACTTTTTTGCTTTCCTACTGTAAGATAAGGAAATACAGCTTGGAATCTATGAAAATATCTTCAAAATCCCATTTATGCAGCGAATATTAAAATGACTCTCAGCAGCATTAGAACATTATTCATTTCACTGCACGATGTCAAAAGTTACAGAAAAGTGTTCACCTTGTCCTAATGGCAGGATGGCGCTTTTCAGGACGGAAAGTTTCTGCTATTTTTGTACAACAAGTGACAGGTCGCGGCGGCCTGGTTGGTTACGGCTTCGTTCTCATTATCGGATGGTAGTGAGTTCGAATTCCAGCTTAACCAAAGATCTGTTGGGTTTGCTGATGGAGGCTGTAGCACGTTTAAACTGGGCATGGTCGCAGTGTCTTCCAAGTGAAATGATACCTTTGGGAGTAGCAAATCAAGTATTTGGAGTCTTCTGCATCGTCTTTTTTTCAAAACCCCGAAGACTTCACCCGGCTACTTCTATCTAACTGATAGAGCTCAACTCTAAGTTAGGTACAGGGAAACATGCTGGTGCAACAACAGTGATGAGTGTTGCTCTTACGCATGGTGCACGTTTTCTGTGTGTGCTTGAAAGTTTTTCAAAGTTTCCTCCCTTGCAATGATCCATGAAGGTAAACTATCAGTAAAAGTTTTTCTGGAAGGCAATTTAAGCTGTGTACATTAAAATACTTTTTAACATAAGACTGTCTATCACGTGGTTCAACTACTTCAAGGATATGCTGGTTAACCAATAAGCTAAATAGAGTATAAAGATCTGACTTATTTCCATTATCAAATGATATATCTTGTTGTTGTTGTCTTGTGCCAGCTAGGATGACATTATGAGGTGCGCTGCTCCACTTTACCAACTAAACCATATTTTGGCGTGGAGTCCGACTTCCTCTGTACAAAAATGCCATAGTTATCCGTTTATATGTAAATCCGTTTATATTTATCCGTTTATACGTTTATCCGTAAAGGAGGCAACCATTTGCAACCAATTCATACAAAGAAAGGATAAAGACAGGATAGACAGAGAGAGAGAGAGAGAGATAGTACACCCATATGCCCGAAACGGAATTCGAACCCAAGACCTCCCTATCCCCAGTCAGGCACGCTGACCACTAAACAAGTTGGGTGGCAAATAATGTATCTCATTACTATAAATAATTTTATAAGAGCATAAAAAGTTTCACTTGAAAATGTTCTGTTCATAGAGTGGTCAGAATATTATCTGTGTGTACATGCAAAGAAATAATCATAAAGATTTTATATAATAAATCGAAAGAATATAACCTTATTAAGAGAGTTTATGCATCTTATAAAATATTTTTAGTAACTCTTAACAATGTGAAAAGACCAAAGAAGTGCGTTTGAGATTGAGTCAAAGACTATCCTGTTTGAAAGGCAATATGCAAATTATAGATTTTTGTTATTTTATCTATAATTAATCTCTTTCTAGTCAGTAACAGAGAAATTAGATTCATATTTAGAAAACTGTAATATTTAATCTTTCATCTATTTCTATTAAAATTAAACTGAATTAAATATTGGTTCAATTTAAATAATTCTTAGAAGTAAACTCTAATATTAAATAATTTTCACTATTAAATTCTGATACAAGAAAATTTTCATATCTGTAAGATGAAAAAAAATTTTTTAAGAAGTGTTCAGATTTATAATATCAGAAAAGCAATTTATAATAGCTTATCATTATTGTCATTGCCTTTAATGTGTTCAAGAATCATTTCATTTCTTTATTTACATTATATAAGAGAGAGAGAGAGAGAGAGAGTTTATTATTAATTTTTATACAAAATCACTAAATTTTACATTAAAACTTGCAAATGAAGATTAAAATTTTTATAAGTAAGCCGCATTTCTACCAAATTTTAAGCTAATTACGCAATGTAAGCAAAAGACATTATATAATTAAATATCAGCAAGCTGACTAGGAGAATATTTTATGTCACTCACTTTGAAAATTTAATGAAATGCTGACGTAATCATAAATACCAGCGCAGCCTTAAAACATTTACAGGCGGCAAATTATGATTTATTACTTTGAATTTAATCAATAACGTCTAAAGTTATTTAAAAGACAATTTTTCTCATTTTAAAACTGATTTCTCGTGGAATGCTTATATGACACTTTTACAGCTTCTCTACCAAAAAAATACTACTTTTAAAAATATATCTAATTTTTTAAACTTTATTAATTTAATTTAATGTATTGTATTCATAAGATTTCATTTTAATTATATCTGCAATATTGTTCTAATTTAAAAATGATATATTGTTTCATATACATGTATTTAGTATAATAGATCATCAATTAAATGGATTATAAATAACATTCCAAAGAACAAAATGTAGAATGAGCATGATAGCAAAATATATTACCTCATTTCTATTTTTAAATAATTCCTCAATAATCAGAGAACTAATTATGAGGTTTATGTGATGATTGTACAGTTTAATTATGATTTTGCAACTCATTTTTCTTAATATTTCAGACTTCTGTTGTTACAGAATTATCTTACATACTAGGTAAAAATTTCTACGTACATAATTTGGGAGAGTAGAAAAAATAGCTAAAACTATAACTTCAGATAAAAAATTGTAAAAGGATTAATGAACTTAAAACTTTATTTTTTCACCTAGTAAGAAACTTTTAAGCGTTTCGTAAAATTTTTTCTTAATCTTTTACAATAAATTTTCTATAAAAAATAATCGTAAAAATAGTCTTAAAACATATAATTATAAATAAGAATAAGTTAATCTTAAAAATATAATATTATATTTAAAGCATTTGAAATTATATTAGTTATAACTTAATTTCAGCTAAATTGTGATTCCTGTCATGTTATAAGCTTTTAAAAATCGTAGATATAATAAAGTGTTTCATTCAGATGACACAACAAGTAGATTTTGTCAAAACATTTCAAAACAGATTATATTTAAATTTTTTCTACACATACACAAACATTTACCTGATTGAGTTTCACTTTAATCCTAAAATTTCTAATATAAATTTTTTAAAAATACTTCTCTCAAAATAATGTAAATTGAAAAATTTAGAGTTGCACTTATATTCAAAAAGTAAAATGTGCTTAACAAAATTTTTAACTATATAATGAATTTATCTTTCATTTTGTTTTCTATTCTCATGCATTACTATAATTCAATTTTATACATAGCATTTGATATATTTTTATTTTAATTTCCATTAAGAAAAAAACTGCAAAAGATATACTTTAGTATCAAAATCAAAACATCCCATTTAAAGTTAAGAATATTCTCAATAATTTGATTCAAAGATATGGAATTCAAAACAGACTTTCAAATTTGCATAATTTTTTCAAAATTTAGACACGCATTCATACTACATATATGCAAATAAAATGCACAAGAATAATTTGCTTAAAAGAGGTAATATTCCTCGTTGAACATATTTATACATTTTAATAAATGAAAACTGTTAATGTAAACTCAAAGAATTTATTTGAAGCTTTTCATTGATGTTAAGCAATACAGTATTTATTAAAAATGAAAGAGTAGGCAAGAGAAAATAATATTGCACTTACAAATGAAATATTATTTGAATCAATTCACCAGTGCATGTTTCATAAAACTGTCCTCCAGCTCCAAATGCACTTTATATCTAACGTGAGGAGGAAATAATTATGCAAATGTTTTCACCATTTTTCATCAATATGGAAAGAACGCGCGAAAAAGGATTTAATGAGCATAAAAAGTACCATCAAAGTAATGTTTATTTCTAATTTTTCAAAAGTTTAAGAGATAAAATGTAATTATTGTAATAACTAAATACAGCTTTTGGAAAAAAATGTTTCACTATTTTTTGTGATTGATAAATATCTCTTATTTGTATGACATTTTATATTTCTTAGTGAAGGTAACATAAAGGTGTTTATAAATACAAGAAATTTGTATACAATATTATTTAATTCAAAAGATAAATTATATAATTATTTCAGAGATATTTATTCAATAGTTTCAGAAATGTTGCTCCTCGATAAAATTGCATGAAAAATTATTATTAAAAGTAAAAATTCTAATTTAGAAGTAAAACATTATAGAAAAATAACCTTACTATCAACTGAATTTGCACAAAATAAAATTATCTCAAATTCAATTGGATTTACACAAATTTCATTGTTTTCAAAGATAAAATATTAAATGACATTTTACAATAAAACTAATATGCAAAAACTTGTATAAATTACAATTTGCTCTAACAAATTACACCAGTTTATAGAAAAACAAAATGAAAACATTGCACTTAAAGTGAATTTGGTATCAAAAGAAATTTTAAAATAGAAAAAAATGTAGTTTACACAAATTAAAATTTTTACGTCTTAAATGATGTGTATATATATATATTACCTAAACTTTATTAATTTTATAATATCTTATTAAATAATACTAAATAAATATTCGTATTTGAAAAATTTCAGGTAAAAAGAACTGAAATTTCCTCTTTCCAGTTCTCGTGTTTTGTATTTTCGGTAAATAGCATTTGTAACCTGATTGTTTTATTTGCTATCATAATGGTGAGTTGAGAGTTATATACGTAATTATTTGGGGTATGACTTTGGAAAAGGTACTTATCTTTAAAGTTGATTTTTTTTCGCGCAAAATGCCAAAAAAAAAATAACAGTCTTGGAAAAAGTCAAAGTCAAAAGGAAATTTTTATTCTACATACAGCAAGATTGAAATGAGTGATACTCTTTTAAATGTCACTCATTACAATTTTAATACTGAGTATTGAATAGTTACCATAACACTGATATTGGAAATCTATGTGTGTGTGATGTATGCCTTTTATTATTTAATAACGAGCTGTGATGAGCCATTGAAAGCAGATATAATGTGTTTAAGAATTCTTCATGGAGTACCTTAAGGAGAAGTTTTTTCTTATACACTCATGTCCATAAATAAAGGATAATGAAAGTTCAGGCAAAGAAAGAGACTGAAGCAAAACAAATGTGACTTATATTTGTGAAGTCTATTTATTAAACAAAAGGTAAAGAGCGAAAAAGATGCTATATGTTTGACATCGTTAGTAAAAATTTGCTATTATTACTGCCTGGAGCAAATTTAAAAAAAGAACCTATTTACAAATTTCCAGCATAACATGGTTGATATGATGGTGAATACAAAGTATGCCCCTTAGACGATGCAATACAGGCCGTACAAATCCTAGGCACGCTGAGTATCACATTATCGATCTGATCTTCAGGAATATTACACCATTCATCTAGCTCATCAAGCAATGGTCTCCGAAGTTCCGGTAGACATGTGGGAAAGGGTTGACGGGCTGCAATTCGTCAGCCAAGCATGTCCCACACATGCTCTATTGGATTCAAGTTCGGTGAGTATGCTGCCCAGTCCATACGGGTGATATCCTCCGAATGAAGACATTCGTTTACAATGTTTGTACGGTGAGGACGGGCGTTGTCATCCATAAACAGAAATTCTGCACCCATGGCGCCCCGAAACAAATGCATATGTTGTTCCAGAATGATATCCGGATAGATGTGACCATTCATGGTTACATTCTGAACATGCAGGTTAGTTCTGGAACCCAGAATAATTCCCCCCAAAACGAGCAATCCTGAAATACCATAACGATGTCGTTCAATGGTGTTCTTTTGGTGGTAATGGGTACCTGGCCCTCTCCATGTGAAAGTCCCGCAAGAATCAGACTGAAAGCTAAACCTGGATTCGTCGGAAAACATCACACAAAACCACTGTTGTGGTGTCCACATTACATGCTCTCTACTCCAGGCTAACCGCAGGTGACAGTGAGTTGAGGTAAGTGGAACACATCTGACAAGGCTTCGAGCATATAGACCAATGTGCCCTAAGCGTCTGTACACGGTCTGCCTTGAAACTGTCGTACCGGTAGCTGAAGAGAGATGACGAGACAGGTCTGATGCTGTGCTTCGAATGTTTATTTTTTGGCAGTAACTGCCAAATACCGGTCCTCATTAAGATTTGTAACTCGGGGGTGACCTGTGCTGTAACGTCTACTCACATTACCATCATCTTGGAACCGTTGCCAAAGCCTGGAGATGACACTCTGGGAGATTCTAAGTTCCTCGGATACTTCCAGCTGGGTACGTCCACATTCCGGACGACTGATAACTCTACCATGTAAAACATCATCCAAATGCTTCCTTTGTGCCATAACTATGCGGTTATTACTCTGAAAGAACGCTTGTGAACAATTTTACTGCTTTGCAACTATTCTGTATATACTCCTTTCTTACACGCGCGTGATTGTGACGTACTATCTGTGCCATCTGGTGGTTTCTTGTAATTTACATATTATTCTTCAAGATGTGTGTGATAATTCTACATGTGAAATTTCTATTTGAGAGTTCAATTTCTGTGTGATTCTGAATTATCCTTTATTTATGGACATGAGTGTATATTTATGTATCACATAGAAAAAAGCTCAGAAAATTCTCAAGCATGCACTTTAGTATTGTAAGCAAATATTGCGAACGGAACGCCTATTTTTTATACTGACGTTAGAAGCAAAATGCAATCTTTGTTAAAAAATTCTGAAATTCCATGAAGTCTGTAAAAAGTATAATAATCTCAATTTTGTAAAAATAACAAAGGTTTCCCGTATTATATGTTAGGTCATATTTATAGATATCAAGATGATTCTTTTCCCTAAAAATATTTTTCCAAGAATTAAGGGGAAAGATTGAAACTCAATTCGATGGTTAGGTACAGTCCCCGAACTATAGATGGTTAGATAGAGTAGAAAAGACCTTAAACTGTTATTGGTGAATAGATGGAATGTTGTTACGTGGGATAGGGTCAGTGGAAGAAGTTAGGCTTTGGTCTGTAGGTTGGAAGAAGCAGGCTTTGGTCTGTAACAAGCTGAAGTGTTTATGAAGAAGCAGAATAGAACTTTTGAGAAGTAGTAATCTTAATTTATGTAGAATATAAACTAAATATAAGTATCAGTAACACTTTCTAGAAAGCATGCATATTTAATGAATGTAAAATATGAATGATTTTTTTTTAAAAAAATCATTGGTAATAATCTTATATTGAATTTTAAGCAATTTAAATCCTTGTCTACAAAAGTTCAAGCAGTAGAAATATTTTTTCACAAAATGGAAATAATTTTTACTTGAATATTGTTAATTATTTTGATCTGTAACAGTAAATTTTAAAAGGTATTGTTTTCCTTTAAAACTTTATTATCACAGTTAATTTTCTAACATTGCATGCAGAAATCTATTTTATAATAGATTTTATACACGACTTTTTTATAATAGCAAAAATTTATATTTTTTATTATAGCAATAACTATTTCATAATAGCAAAGATTTCAATTTTGAGATATTATTTTAATTTATCGAAAATGAATACACCAGACAAATGTTTAAAATTTATGAAAAAAGCAACCCTTACTTAATTGTTAAATATATTTCACTGCCCTAAGACAGCGAAATATATTTAACTGTTATTAAAATCTATATAAACATCTACTTATTAACAATTTATTTAATTTTTTGACCTAGATAATCTTTTACATTGGGAGAAGCTATCATTCATAGCAATTTTAACAATACTTTCAATTTTTTCCCCTTTTATTCAATGAAATCATTAGCTATAGATTTGTTATTGTTAATAGCAAAACAGTCGATACATTCAACTCTAGATACAATTGAATAATATATAAATTTATTTTTTATGGAAAATGAAATTTTCAAATCAAAATAATATCATGCTATAAGTAAATCCTCGTGTAAACATTTTAAATTTAGTTTCAGAATTTGTTCTAATGCAATATTGTTTTTATCATATTTTAAATTTTGTAAAATTATTAAAGTTTTCATATTTTGATGATTTTTGCAATAATTCTACGTATTTTGTGCTGTTACCATTCAATTTAATGTATTTTAAAGGCTTTTTAAATCTAAATTTAAATTTGCCGAAATTTTTATTAAATGTATAATTTGTTGATGATAATTTTATTAAAATTTAGCTTTTCCATCAAAATAATTTAAAATAGAATATGTTTCACTTCTGATCTTACAAAAATTAAATTTATTAAAAAATTTATTCCGAGCATTAAAGAACAATAAACATTAACACCTTACATTTATGAAACTTATCTTTCCGTTAAATCATATCTTTTCGTAATCAAAAACATAATCTTTTCGTTAAATAAAATGAAAACGGTGCACAATACAAAGTTATTTCAAAGAGATTTATTTGTTATGTTTCTCAAAATTTTTAAATATTAATATTCGTCTTTAATTTATTGTCATATTAAATTAAATCACTGGATCATGAAAAATTCCTTAAATTTAAACCTTGTTTTATTCATTTTACATTTTTTTAGTTTTACCTTTTTTTAATAATGAAGAAGCATTTTTAATGTGTAATGAAATACATATTTCTTCAAAAGAAATTAACTAAAAATGTATCTTTTTCCATTTTACATTGTTATATAAATGGAAGATGAATAGAATATTTTACTGATGTTTGCACCCATTAAAAAATGTTACTCCCTCTTAATCTCCTATTTTAATAGTACAAATTTTTTCTGAAACAAAAGGAAAGGAAATTTAAATTAAGACAAACTTAAAAATTCAGACTTTTATAATCACGTTACAAAGTATCATTTGTGAGATTCTAACATTATATTTACAACATTTTTCCATAAAATGATTAAATAACATCTGAAAACTTTTTTTAAGGAAATATTTTTTTGCTATAATCAGTATCATATGAAATAAAACAAAATAATGTATTATGATTACTCAAAGAATGAAAAGCTGCTTTGCACTAAGATTTACCTTAATAATTAAAAATATTCACATGAAGTTTTCGTTAAATATTGAAATCAAAAGTATTTAGATTGTTATTGTGATTTATTTTTAATTTTAAATTTTTATATATTATCTAATAAATTTCGCCATTAGTGTTAACAATAAACTAAAGATAAAATTTATTGAATGAAAAATTATTACGAATAACTTTTACAAGTGTATTTAAACTTTATATAATGTTTTTATACTTAAACTGCATATCATTTCTACCAAAAAAGACATTATTTTTTTTCTAAAGCTCTCATTTTCAGAAACAAAAATGCTTACTTTTTTCAATTATACGAATAATTTTATATAAGAAAAGCTATTGTTCCTTTTTTAAAATTTGTTGTTGTCAATTGTGTTACCAATTAAATTCATTTAAAATCTATCGATTGCTCTTATTGCACAGGCATGAAATTTAAGATATTGAAAAATGAAATTTTTAATTGAAATTCAGGAATTTATGGAAAAAACAATTAATAGTACTGAGCATAAAATATTGTTCTAAATAAATTTTCTTGCATCATTTCAGACTTTGTTTATAAATTGTAATAAGAAAAAATTACATATTAATTTAAATTGCCGTGGTTGAGAAAGCTGTGGAGTATAATGTTTACTTATAAAATAAATGTCAAGCAAAATAATGCAATGATCACTGATAAATGTAATGCTGTTGAACTCTATTTATCAGTGCACGCTTCATAGAACCGCTTTTAACTTCAGATATTACGTGCTTTGAAAAATGTTTGCAAACATTCAAATGTGTTTATTATTCCTCATTCGAAGGAAAGGAATCTGACACACACAAGCACAAAAATATTTATTTAACGCTCAAATTTTCTTTGTAAAAAGCATGCGCCTATTTAATATTGATTGAAATTGGCGCTGAAATATTTATTTGAAATTTTAGGAAAATTATAAAGTAAATAATACATATCATAATTTCGTAGAGTTCTCTCATAATACATATATTTTTTACTATAGCTATCAAGTGAGTGATATAATTGTAACTTCCCAATCTTTTATGTAGAATATTATAAATTAGGAAACAAAAGCAAAAACGTAAACTTTTTGAAACAAATTAAGATTTAAATTAAGTTTATGAGTTAATTAAATCTGCATTCTGAGGGAAAATAATACAAAAACAAGAATTCTGCGAAATTAATTATTTTAATGTAAGTGAATGTGTCATTTATTCGATGTGTTTTCTTATACCTCTAACGCAATATTTTTAGAGGAAAGAAAAACATTATAAATTAATCTTATCATCATTTTTCATCGATGTTTATATTTCTAACAGTTTAGCGTATCAATCCATTATTAGTTATCTTTTGACGTCCAAGTTTTATAAAGATTTCTGTGATTATATCATTTTAAAGAATATTAAAATTAAGTTTGAAAACTGGAGATGAGAGAACTGAGTTTGACGTTTTGTTCTTGTTTTTCACTCGTCACTTAAGGAACTTTTAAGAATAATATTTTTATTCGTTAATATAAAACGATGAAGAAAATCGAAAAAAATATGAAATGCAAAATTTAATATTCTTATGTAATAAAAAGTTTGTAACATACATTTTGTGACTCCTTTTCTCATGAAGAATTATAGAAAAGCAGGTCAATTATAGCCAAATTATTATCATTCTGGTTTTCAAAACAAAAGTTCACGGGTTTAATTCCCTTCTCGAGTGTGGATGCTTGTTGTGGTAAGAAATCCACATAAAATTATAAGACTTAAAGTAATTAATCATTGTGTGCATACAAAAAAGGACAGTTGAGTGATTAAAAAGCCAGTTGACCTCTTACCAAGAATTATTCTACAAACGATGCTACAACCTGTTCGAAAACTTAAGAAAGAAATGTTTTGCAAATAACTTATTATTGCTTTAGCTCATAATGGACATTAATATCTAATGATAATTTTCGAATTTATTTTCATAAAATTTTTTTATTATTTGAACCTGCATGTGGATTATTTAACGAATAAAAATGTTTTAAAAATTATTTCAAAATTCACTGCATATTAACTTTCATGAGAATGTTTATATAGAAAGTTGTTTTGCTTTAATATGTTACATGAGAGGACATCAGGAAAATTTCAAGCAGTCAACAACAATTTGAAGCAGAAACACAGTATATATTTCTCATTGTTAATTAGTAGTTAAAATCATTTTCTTGGAATCATTTAGTTACTGGGGAATACATATTTTATTTCAGCAATTAATGTCTCACCAAGTAAAACTTCGCAAATGTAACTAATTTTAAAAAATATGTGTGCTAAAACTATTGTAAAAGAATGTAACTACAAAAGTTGAAAAATTTTTTTGAAATAAAATTTTAATCCCTCAGATGATCATAACGTGAAATGTTTAAATGACTGGAAAAAATAAAATAATTAATATTTTTAACACTGAAATAATTTAAATAGCTTATTCAGCAATTTTGGCTTTTATGTGTTTACACACATTTGTACATTAGTTAATTTTTTGAACTATAAACATTGTGAAACTTACTAAGAGCAATTGTTTCTCGAAATTGTTACAATATTCTTAAATTAGAGCTATTAATAAATTAATAGGCTCCAATTTTTTCATAAGTATTGAATTTCTTAAATTCAAATATTTGTAATTTATCTTATAGAAGTTGATAACAGGATATTGAATTTTTATTTTTAAGACATTATTATTTTAATATTTACACATTTATACAATTTTGAATTTTTACTGTTATTTTCAATAATTTTTTAAGTATTTTTATTTTTAATTTCTAATATTTTTTCTGCTTTGTATTCTGTTTCAAGTCTTTATAATTTTCTCTAACTTTTTTTATATAAATATATATTAAGCATTTGTTTAACTACTTAAGCACATTTTTATTCACATAAAACTAAATACTTTGGATAAAATATACATTTAAAATTAAATATTATTCATATAGTTTCAAACTCAAAATACAACAAACAATATCATAATGAATTTAAAATTAATATTCGCTTTTCATAGATGTTTCTTATTTTATTGAACTGATTTTATTTACTTATTAATCAATGTACAGAAAATATTAAGCTTACAAGTTGCAAGAGAAATTTTTGTTGTTAAGAGTAGAACTTTAAAACGGTATGAGTATTTTACATAAAAGTACATGCTAGTTATTTCTTAACGACTCATTTTATTGAGATTTAAAATAAATAAATCATCAAAAATGGTTTTGTTTTCTATTTTAAATATTATCAATGTTTTTTAATATGAGTTACAGCTTCAATCTGTGGTATAATTGAAATTGATAACTGAAGGAAATTATAATCGTTATTCATCTGAGATTTAGTTTGATGAAAAAGTGTTGCTATTTAAATGTTCCAAAAGAACAGGAAAACGTTGAAGAAATTTAAATTGATAATAGTAAATTAATAAGAAAATTTGAGTACCAATAAAATATTTTAAAGATTGCAATTCCAGAAATAAACTAAATACACATATTTAACTAATTTTTTATCAATATTAAATAAGCTAATAAATATAGTGAATAGAGACACTGTTATTAGCCAAATATTTAAAATAGGACAAATAAAACTATTTCTTATTTAAATATTGTAATAAACACAAGGGAAATACATTGTTATTATTGCTAGCTATATACATTATTATTTTTGTTGGCCAAATGCATTGTTAGTTATATGCTTTATTAAAGAAAGTATTACTATATTATTCCTAAATACATCATTTAATAAATGGATATTTCATTTATCAAATTGAGTAACTCCATAAAATTTCATTAAAGTTAAAAAGTGGTAGATAGTATACATTGTTTTTTAAAATGAAGCCTATTTTTATTACTTATAGATGGTTGTAGAGATATTAATATTTATAATAAGAGTAATTTATTTCCAGTATATAAGTTATATATTATACAGAGGTTTGCTGTTAATATTTAATAAAATTTAAAAAGTGCACTTTATCCATTTGGCAAGAAAATCATTCACAAACATTAAAACCATTCTTATATAATTCTAATTAAGTATTTTAGATACAAATAGCGATAACACATATTACTGGCAAAAGTAATACACCATTACAAGCCAAATATTTAATAAGGGCACAATAAATCGCAATTGCTAAGGAAATATCTTCATAAACTGTAAACAACTGTATTGTTACTGTTGACATATTTTAACAAAGAGAGCTAAAAAAAGAAATACACTTAAAAATATATAAAAATTCTTTAAAGAGCTTCCCAATTAGTAACATTATAATGAGATGTGACGCAAAAGTGATTTCATAAATTGTTGATCTTAATTTATATCATTAAACTTATTGAGACCACCCAAGAGTTTCATCTACTGTGATGCAAGAAATAAGCAGACTTTTTTCGGCACAGGTGCCATATAATCAAGGATGCCAAGTTATGAGTTTGGCGATTTTTTTAGTGGATTTTCTTATGTATCTGGCAACTTCATTTTTATTACGTCATAGATATGGAGACTTATAAGAATTATGCAGAAAATTCTATTTTTGTATCCCTAGTCTTTAGGATATCGTGCAAGTCACGATACGGTATCTTGGCAACATTTCTTCATCGCCAAAGAAATTCAAAATTTGGAAATACACTTAAATTTCCAATATAAAACATTTAATATAATTAAATACAAATACGATTGTAATTCATGTTTATTTATATAATAATAGAAGATAATCTTTCAACCGTAAATAACTTTTTAAGCATAAAATACTCTATATATAATAATTTAAAATGTTTATGTATAAAAAATGCTTAGACATAAATTATTTTAGGCTATTATATTAAATACAAATTTTTAATTTAATTTTATTTCAGAATTTTGATTACGTCAAAAAATCCGATTCAGTTTTCTGAATAAATAATATAAATTCAAGCAGCTCAAAACAAGTTGAACCAATAAATATAAAAAATGTGAAATTTTGATGTTAGACTTGGTGTTGTATTATGGATAAATTGAAAATTATATTTTATTGAAATTTCTTTATTTCGTAAATTTAGAAATTGTAATTTTTAGACAAAAAGTCAAATTGATTTTCAAAAGTCATAAATTAAACTTTCTATTCTACTTATGTTAGTTTAAAACTGCATTTGAACATTTTTCCACAAAGAGTCAATACTATCTGACATTATTCTGTGAAAATACCTTATATATTGTCATAAAAATCAAAATCTTTTTCTGTCAATTGAAAATTCGGCGGGACTTTTTGAACACTCTACAAAAAACAAAAATATTGAAGTTTTAGTGATGATGCATTTCTGAAATCATTTTCCTTGAATATTATCTAATCTATTTTAAAATTAATATCTTTGCTAAATGCGTTTATTTAATTGCATAGTGGTACAAATCTTTTCAAATATTTTAGTTCTTAAATGAATTTACTAGAATTATATTTAATGGACTGCATCAAAAGCAATACAATTTTGTTTTAAAATGTTTATTATTAACATCAATTAATTTTACGTGAATAGAAACGTGAAAGATTATTAATTTTTTGAAACACTAAAAGAACGTTACAAAGGAGAAGTATTTCAAACTTTTTTTAGAAAACACATTCATTATAAATTTCTTCGTATATGCCGAAACATTTTGGAATTTCTCCTAAGGAAAATTACAAAGGAAGTAACAATCTACTAAACTGCAAAAGATATAAACTCTTATCTATTACCTGGTCACAAATATTACAATTTTAATTATACAAAATTTAATGATTCATGAAATTTATTAGTTAGGGATTTAAATAGTTAATTAAATTACTAATTCATTCAAATAGCATTTAAATAAATTACTGATTTGAAAATTTTCAATCTCTTTGGTGTTTCTATCCTTCAGAGCGTAAAAATATTTAATTGATTAAGTGTTGGTTTATATTTCTTTTTAAAAAATATTGCCTTAGATTTTATTAGAAACTTATATGCATCGTTAATTTTAATTCTTAGTTGTCAGTAAAACAGTTTTACATAATTTTACACACATACTCCATGGAGAACAATCCTTTCCAATGCAATTCTAAATTTCTTAGAATTTTTTTACTCATGAAAGGCTTTTTTGGCCGAAGAAAAATTATATAAGATTATTCTAGCTTTCATAACAGATGGAATTACCAGAAAAACATCTTATTTGGGAAATATTCTTAAATAAATATCCTATTTTTGTAAACAGGAGTATTTGATTACACTATATATATATCATTTAACCAAAAAAATGAAATGTATTTAAAATTCCAAAAATATATCACAAATATTAAAATTATTGTTATAAGATTATGTAAAATTCGTCTTTCACTAATGTATTTTAAACATTATTGACAAAAATTTACAATCTATGATTAAGTTACTTAGAGTTTCATAATAATTTAATTCAATAATGAAACTCAAAAGTCAATATTTTATGAAAGTTATTCAATATTTCATGTTTCTAAAACAAAATTTATGAGTTTTGTATTGGAAACATGAAATATTGAATATTTTGAAAACAATATCTTCAAAACAAAAATAAATTGAAATATTTTTGAAATTAAGTTGATAGATTTTAATTACTTTTCACATGGTAAAATGAAAAATCTTCAAATGTTTGCTTTCTACATGGAAAATGTATTTTAATATAACAATAGTGAGTTTTTTGCATTCGGATGTTTCTGCACGAGTGCTTATTAACAATATAGAATTTAAGTATATTAATATTAAGAAATAGTTTATAATTAAATGCTTATATGATTGTTTATATAAATGTTTATATGAAAAGTTTAAACTCTTACGTTTACACTTTTGAATAAATATCACTATTTGGTTTTGCAAAAGTTTGCTTGTGTTTACTTTTATTAAAAGCTGATTTAGTTTTGTGATAAATAAGCGTTTTATTTATTGTAAATTAACATTTTTCCAAAATTAAAAAATAACGTATAATTTATATTGAGCTAAATTTCAATTTTTGATAGAAAAAATCAAAGAAATTTAATGCAAGGAAAATTTTAAATAAAGTGCACACTTTTGGGGTAATGTGTGAGCATCACTATCAATATTATTAAAAATTTAAAGTATAATTTTTTTCTTAAAATATATTTTTAGTAAAATAAATATTATTAAATTCATTAAAATTCTCTACAAAATATAAATAGATTACTGATACAAATTAATTATTAGTATATTCTACATATAGCAAATAACAAACTACAGATTTAGATAATGTGAATAAAATAAAAGGAAAGTTATGAATTTTGCTCTTGAAAATAGTTTAAATACATGAACGTTTTTGTAATATAAAATTTATCTTCAAAAGTTAAGAGTAAATAATGAATAATAATATCTTTTTTTCAAAATTGTTTAAATTTATTATCAATTAAAAAAGTTATATCTGCAGTTATTTGGTATTTGAGGTAAACAAAAGTCTTACAAAATTAGTATAAATTTAAAATGATTATGTATTAGAATTTCCAATCTTTGATTAAAAAAATCAAGTTGTGCTTTTCATAAATTTTAAAATTCCTAATTCATAGCATAATGTAACTACAAGTTTCATAGCATAATTTAGCTACTATTTTTATAGCATAATTATGCTATGCATAATTATATATATAATTATAGAATAATTAATTACGAGTAAATTCTGCCTAATTTAAGTATCAATTTCTTGTTTTTAATACAATGTGTATATATTATGATACAATAAGATAAATTCAGTAAATTCGTATGCCTTGGACTTTTGTCAAAGTGTACGATGTCAGACCTCACAGCTTCACAAAGAAACTAAATTTCAGAACCCAGACTAGCTAAAGTTACCAAAACGTTCTACTTTTTATACTTTTATAGGTGTATAGAGTTATAAAGTTTAGATAATATAAAATCAGGAAGATAGACAAAGCATAGAAGATGGAGGAAGAAAAAGCTGAAGGGAATTGATTGACAGATATTGTAAAAGGTAAAAAAAATGAACCGCTTGTTTAGTGACTACAGATTTGAGTCAACGTTTGGATCCTCCACCACCTATAGTTAATTGGGATCCACTTTCATGAGAAGCGTGTTTATGACAGAGCACAAGAGATTTCTAGATGTTTTTGAAACTGTTCATAACAAACATAATGTATAGTTATGACAGAAATTACAGAAAATTTTATAAGATATAATTTTCTGATACTACAAATGTATAAGAGGCAGAAGTAACGCTCGTAAATGATCAAGAAAAGTTACTTGGTATTATTGT
The DNA here is from genome assembly GCA_037975125.1 of Latrodectus hesperus. NCBI lineage: Eukaryota > Metazoa > Arthropoda > Arachnida > Araneae > Theridiidae > Latrodectus > Latrodectus hesperus. The sequence continues at coordinate 95,159,516 of CM075858.1, read as the reverse complement.
AAGTTAACTTGTACATATCGAGGTAAATTTATAATTTCTGTTGAGAGTTTCTTGACTTTTAATAATGTTTTAAACAATTTATTGTAAAACTATTGATTTTGGAGTAAATAATATGATAACAGGGATATTTGTTAGATTTTTTGAATTCCCTCTCAGTCATTGCAACGTATGAATGCTACTTAAAATCTATAAAAATCCCTTTGAGATACCTTACCACAATATTCAGCTGTCAAACATTGCAACTGAAGCCTGTAATGTTTATAAACGAAAATTGTTGTAAACAGAAGAGAACGCAGGATGTCAAAATTAAAATAACAATACTGATTTAAGTTTAAAATGATTTTTATGTAAAAGATTACTTTTCTGTAAAATAATATCTCAACTTAATTGCAATATATTGTTACATTCATAGTATTAATTTATTTTTAAGAAAAAAATATACATGAGCACAAGGAAAACGAATTTACTCTAAAAGGATATTATTAAAATCAATACAAATGTTTTAACTTTAATAAAGATAAATATTATAGATCTAAACTTATTATATATTTATTATAGATCTAAACCAACTATTCAAATGAATATAAACTAAGTTCCAAGAAACTATTTTTTTCAAAGAACAAATACCTTTCAATATTAGTTTGCAGAATTACATGAATATAATTGAAGACAAAAATACATAAAGTACATCAGTCATTTTCATGACTAGATGACATATCAAACACATGACTATATGAATCATATTAGAACTTGGTAATGTATTTCAGATTTTAAAAGATCATTATTAAAACGTCTTAAATTATTTAAAGTTATATTCCTTTTAAGATGTTTACTAGATTAGGAAAATATAATTTAAATAACAAAGCATAAATTTATACATATAAAGTCTACATACATATAATCCAAAATATTCTCTCGTTATGATCTATGTAAATGTATAATTAAAACACACACACACACACACACACACACACACACACACACACACACACACACACACACACACACACACACACACACACACACACACACACACACACACACACACACACACACACACACACACACACACACACACACACACACACACACACACACACACACACTATATATATATATATATATATATATATACATATACATATATATATATATATATATATATATATATATATATATATATATATATATATATATTCATTGCACTACATGCATATAAATATACACTGTAGTATATTTTATAATGGAAATTTTTTCTCAAGCAAATAAAGAGTTCCTATTTATTTATTAATGTCTTAATCAACAGATATTTATGTGTGGTTCCAAGGTCTTTGACTGAGAAAAATCCCAGCGTATGAAATTGAAATTTTCGAAAAAAATAAAAAATGCTTCGCAGAATTATCTCTGATGTGAGGTACACCACGACCTAGATGTAAGACAGTGATCTTCATAGCTTAAGGTATCAAATCTCAGTCATTGTTAAAAAACTGGAGATTGATGTTGAGCTTCTACTTTCTGTGCACTCGGAGTGAATGCTTGGGAGGCTTCCAGAATTCCACATTTGCTTACAATCTATGAATTATTCTTAACTTATAGAGCAACTTATGAAGTGAAAATTAAAATGCAGTGTTTAGGCCATAAAATAAGCGTCGTCAAATTATTCTTGATGTTGTCAAAACATTTTGCAAAATTCTTTATAATCGTTACCATCTTCAGCATGTTATTATAAGAATTTAAATTATATGATATATATATATATATATATATATATATATATATATATATATATATATATATATATATATATATATATATATATATATATATATATATATATATATATATATATATATATATATATATAAATGCAAAGTTAGATATAGAACTCAAAGCACAAGAATATATAAAATATTTAAGTTTATGTTATAGTATATAAAATATTATAGTATTGACGATTTAATAATTTTTAATTGCCTAGAATTCGATAAAATTTACAATAATATATATCCCAAGGAATTAAAATTAATTAAAATTAATATTGATAACTTAAAAATTGAGTTTCTAGATATTTCAATTACTATAAAAGAAAACCACACATTTACTGACATATATGATAAAACTAATAATTTTAATTTCAAAGTTAATAAACTGATTTTCTGGAATTCAAAAATTTCAATTAAAATTTTTAATCAACTTAATAGAATATACAATATATGTAATAATTTAAATAACACCAATAAACAAAAAAATAGACTAGAAAATATTTTAACTCATAATGGCATTCCAACTAAATTTATTAAACACTATTTGGCTAGTAGAGCATTGCTTATAAGAATGAAGTAAGGCGTAGTTTTATACTACAGAAGGGTCACCCAAGCCTTGAAGGTATATATATATATATATATATATATATATATATATATATATATATATATATATATATATATATATATATATATATATATATATATATATATATATATAATTCTTCAGTTACTTAAACCATTAAATTACAAACATGCTACACGAAGATAATTTTTTAAAGCAAAATTAGACTGCTAAATTATAAAGATAACCCAATTTTAATTTTTAATTGATACAAAATATGATCTAACAGTTGACTTCAGAAAAAGACTATCTTATATTTCTAGTTGCATAATATAACATTTTTTACGATGTGACTGTTAATACACAGACCTATTTTTTGAGCACTATTTCCAATATTTTTTCTGAGACTTTTGATTGATTATCAATATAAAAATAAAACATAAGATATTAACTATGGAAAAATTAAAAAATATATGAGTAAATATCGAAACAATAGAGTTATTATATCACTATAAGATTAGCATCTGAAATAATAGGCTTTAGAATTTATGTTTATTGATTGATGTAGTCAGTTTAATTTTAATAATATAGTTATTGACATAACATTAGTCATACATCAACAATTTAGAAAAAAGGAAAAAACTTATCAACTTATTTTTCGTTGTTAGGATAATAAATCGATAATTTAATTACATTTTTAATACTACCAAATATCATGTTTATACACGTTTTTATTTTAAATATTGCAGTAAAAGAACCGTTTTTAAGCTTCATCAAACTATTATTTCTTATAGCATTTATTGATTAATTTTTATACTTTCAAAATGTTTATAAAACGAATTATAATAAACTCGATATGAGAAATTTTGAAGTTTAATATTTTGTTTTATTTAATATAAAAAAATAATAATATGTATGGAGCTTCTTGTCTTTAAAATTTCCTTTTTAATGACAGATATGACAAAATCGATAGTAAATATTATAAAATTGAAATTACTTTTGTTAATTATAGAAAAAAATGCTGATTATTTTCTTAAATTTAAATATATTTACTACACATAATATAAGTTATTTGATTACATTAGAGTTAATTAACTGTTCCATATTTTTAAAATTAGCGATACCGATCATTCTATACTTTTTTTAAACTTAACAGAATAATATTCAAGAAAAAGCATATAGATTGCGTTTTTTATGATATAATAAGTAGACTATATTCAAATATTATATATTAGTAGTAAAATTACATTGAATTTAAAAAGTAAATTGAGAATTCCGCATATTTTTGAAAACTTTAAATGATAATTTATCACTGAATTAATATCGTTTAACTGTTTTATAATAATTATGAGAACTGAGTTTTGTTGTAAACAAATTATAAACTAAAATGTTTCATGCTTTTTATATAAATCAAAGTTATTATCAATGAAAGTTTTTTCTGATCAACTTTTTTTCTGCATTCGATTTTGATGAAACGTTTATGTAGAGATTTATTAACAATTTAAATTCACATTTAATTCTCTTAGAGAGAATGAATGACAAGCGATACACAAAAATGTTTTTAAAGGTCAGTGTCAAGGTTAGAGAAAATGTGAAAAATCAAGGAAAAGGTGACTCGAAGAAGTTGACAAGGATATCAAAAATTTGAAAATAACAAATTAAAAAGCTAAGTCACGTGGCGGACTCTTTTGGAGTCAAGGGAAGCTATGGTCCAATATGGGTTGTATTTCAGGAAAGTTCACAAAGCTAATAAATTTATAATCTTTTTGGTTTACGAAAATTTAAAACATAGTTTCGATAAATATATATGATTTGTAATATATATGATGAGTCAAAATAAATATGATATTTAGTATTTTCAGAAATTAATTTAAAGTAAAAAATTTGTCTTCTCTCTTCATAGCCCGCAGAATGTCATACTCAATTTTTCGGAATTATGACTCTCAAAAGCTTTTCCTCTCATAAAATTTGTTTCTTTGAATAAGTATAACTTCCTTTTAGTAAATATATTATTTTATATAACAAATATACAATGTTTACATTGCATTACTGTTTTGCAAATCAACAAATTAATATCGTTAACAGTATGGATTTATTTAAAACATATACGCATATTGTAGCTTTTACTTAAGACAAAAGTGGATTAAATTATCAAATGGCTATGTTAATATAACCCAACTGTTCAATTTTTTTCATATTTGTCAATTTTAGTAGAACATAAACTTTACAGATATGTGAATTTTGGCTTTTTGAGATCAAAATCAATGTATGGTTTTACTGGGGTTCATGTACATGTATTTCTAAATGAAGTATTTATACACATTTTCTCACATCGAAAACAAAGTTCTAAAACCTTTGCTGAATACAATTTGACGGAATTGTCAAAGGACTCCCTTATTTTCATTTTTGTTCCATTTATTCAATTCACTCACATTTTATCGTTCATTCTATTACTAGAAATAGGGACGTAATACCAATTTAATTTAAAACAATGCATCATGAACTTGCTCTTTCGTCTGTTTCTACAGGTAAATTTAATTTGCTACTCCACATAAATTACTTAAATATTGTGAATAAAGAATTACTTCTTAAACAATATTACTCTCTCAAATCTCATTAAACCAACTCGAGCTATTGTTATGATGCATACTGACGTTGAAATTGTTAAATTATTTAATCAAATAATTCCAGAGAAATATCGTAAGCTATTCTGGGAAAACGTCTTCTAATGCGGCATTGAAAGGAATGTGACATTGAAACTTCATTTTTAATTTACTCAAATTTATATAGTTTTACATTTACAGATGTATTTTGTTTTAAAATTGCTTCCTAAATAATGAAAAATGTTTCAGAAAACGGACATCTGAGAGATGATTGTCAATAGATTTTTTCGTTTAATTTATAAGTAGTAAGAAATTCAAATTGATTTAACCTATTTAATTTTAAAATAAATAAATAATCTCTTTGTTTTATATATATTAATTTAATTGAATAGTTCAATTTAAGATGCTATATTTTAGATTTAATAATCTCAATACGCAATAAAATCATTAATTTACTTTCCTAAGTTAACATTTAGTGCTTTAAATGTAGTTCATTTCCTTTTTTAAATTTAAAATCAGCTTTTCCATTTCTTATATATTTATTTATTTTTAAATCTCATTGTAATTATTTGTCAAATAGTCAATAGCAAATGTCATACGACTTTATAAAAAGATTAAAACAGTTTTTTCTATTAGAAACAGTTATCCTTTTATTTCTCAAATGTTTGCTGAAAGTAAAGAATACGAAAATGCCTGAAATACAAAGTTATGTATGTTAAAGTAAGATTTCTCTCCATTTCCAGATATATTTAAAATGATATATGGAAAACATATTTTACAGTATTATGGATAATTGTTTTCAAGCAATTTGATAGTTTCTGACATGGTAGGATACTGTGAATTTTTTAAGTGCATCGTATAAAATTGTGATATATAAGTGGAAATTTTCATTTATATTCTAATATAATATAATTTGTAATTGACTGCATATTTTATCTAAATTTAAATTAAAAAATGCTATAGGAAATAAATCCTTATAAGTTGGTTCATTGAGAATATATATTTGAAAGTAAAGTAAGCTAACATGATAATTTCTTCAATACTTAATCACTGCAGTAGCGATTTTTCTTACTAAAATGACAAGTTAAATTTAGCAATGTAAATTGTAACATAAAATATATATCATCATTTTATGACGTTACTCATTTTCACAAATACTTAATGTAGTAAAATATTCTGTTTTGGATATCTCTAATACATTAAGCACAAAAATAACTAAATAAAATGTATTCAGTGTAATTATTGCATACATTTATATTGATTTAATTCAGAAGTAGATTTTAACAGTTCAAAAAGTGCAGAATACCAGTCATTCTCAATAAAAATAAAAATTTGTATATATATATATATATATATATATATATATATATATATATATATATATATATATATATATATATATATATATATATATATATATATATATATATATATATATATATATATATATATATATATATATATATATATATATATATATATATATATATATATATATATATGCATATATATATATATATATATATATATATATATATATATATATATATATATATATATATATATATATATATATATATATATATATATATATATATATATTTATTTATATATATATACACTTTTGCTTGTTGCATTAAATCAAATAAGAATGCTATTTGTCACTGTCATTTATTGTTATTTTTTAAAACCCTAAATTCCATTATAACTGTACTACTCATTTATAAATCATTTAGACTTTGTGTATCCAATCATTTATTATCATTTACACATTTAATATATACGCTTACATTTAATATATAAAATGTTATTAAAGAATACGGTATCTCATAAATAAGATATCATTATTCATTATGATAAGTTTCTAGATGTTCAACTTGATTATTTAAAACAACATTAATTGTTTTGCATAAAAGACATTTTTTCATTAAAATTAAAAAAAAAGTTGTAATGTAAAAATAGTTTACATTTGAAACGACTTAAGAAATCCTAAAAGTTTCTTATTAATTTCAGATAGATAAGTGCTTAAAATATCTCTTTCACTTGAATTATATCATTATAAATGAGCAAAAAATTAAAGATATTATTATTTTTTACTTATTTTGTTTATTAAATAGGTACGTAAAATATAAATTGATATGTAATTTATATGAAATAAAGAAAATTTATTTTTTGATGAAAATACTGATATTTCTTCTCTCTACTAAAAACCATAGATCAATTTTCATAGTTAAGAAACTACATTTATAAAATCACTTAAAAAATTTGCTTATAATATGTTTTCATCATTTTTATTTTTTATCATATCTCTTTGATAGTTGCGTAAACTACATTTTACATTGGATAATCATATAATGAATGAACTTTTTAAATAAAATGCTAAATGTTTAAAATAATTTAAAGCAGTCTTTTAAATTATAATTCTTCTGAATACATAAATGTTCTTACTAGAAACAAATAACGTCTAAATACGAAAACAAGATACAAAATCTAATATTATTTAATTACTGCCTTATTTACAATATATAAAGTGCTTCGCAAAATATTTTAACTTTAAATCATAGTGCTACATAAATTAAATATTTAAACATAAGCATCTTACAATATTCCAATTCTATATTACTTTTTGTGAATATTGCAAGAATATTGTAAGAAATATTTATTGAAATTAATCATTAAATGGTAAATTAATAACACATTCAATAATTAATTTTGATATGGAATCAAGTTTTTAAAATGTTTTGTATACTTCAGCAAATAATACTTATTTGTAGATTTATTGTTTATTAAAATTGTAAAATGTTAAATCTACATTATTATATGTATTATTATTATTATATGTATTATTATTATTATCTACATTATAAATGTAAGAGGATTTCAATATTTAAAGTAAATAATGTAAAATAAACAGTTTTTAAGAAACGAAGGAATAGGAGGAAGGTAATGCCAAATACATATAATATCCGAATATTTTCTGTTTATCTACTTTCAAAAAGATTCATCAATCCTTGTATGATAGAAAATAGCTCATACTCATTAGCTTTCTGCATTTATGCGATATTTAGAGTACAATTTCGTTTGAAGCTTATATTCTTAAGATATTCAAATAAATAATCTGCAATTTCTATTTTTCGGAAGAACCTCATTAAAGTGAAATTTTATCTGAATGTATAATTATAAATATTTTGTGATATATTCTGAAAATAATATAATATTATTAATTGTAAGCAGTATTTCTGCTAATAAAATAATACTTATATGAAATGAAAGTTTTAAAAACATCCGTTTTCATTCTTAGATTGATAAAATAAAACAATTTAATTAATAAAATCTATAATAAATAGTATTAAATATAAAAATAAATAATTGTATAAAACTAAAATAAAAAAATATGAATTGTTAAGTAATACTTTTTCAGTTTCATTTATTTAAGAAAGAATAAACAATTTATTGAAAGTTAATTTATTATATAAACAATTTGTTAATGTGTTAAAAAATTGGATAGGAATAAACAAATTTGTTTTTAAATAAACATATTTTAATTGCATAAACTTTTTAGATTTAATCTCAATAGAAAAAAAGCATGCACAAAATGCTACATTTTAGAAATTATTAGATAATTAATTATACTTCAGTGTGAACAATTATTCAGTTATATTATAACATTTTCCTTTTATTTTTTAAGAAAATTATACTGACACCTAAATAACAGGTTCAAATATTAACTACGGTATTATTTGTTATACGTAAAAAGTAAACTTTAAAAACGTAAATTTTACATTTTACGTAAAACAAAAAAAAGTGTAGTTACAATTTTAATTTTATTTTAAGATGCAAATTTTATTTGTAAGTCGGTGAAAAATTTAGATATTCGAAATAAGAAACAAAATTGAAAATATATAATGCTGAGTAAAACTTTGAGTGGAAATATCTTGTATTATTTAAGAATAAGAGATTATTATTTGTTTAAAGGAACTTTTTGTAAAGGACATGCTTTAAATTGTTCATAAATTGTTTGATTACAAAAATTTGAAAATCTCATGAAAGGATGCTTAAAAACCTTGATACCTAGTAATACGTTATAAAAAGCAATATTTTCTCGGGAATAAATATATTCTTATTGCATCACTAAAAATCTATTTGTCACATGTTCTATATCATTATGTAAGCTAAAATGTATTCAATGTTTATCAACGTATGACAAAGATTATGAAATTTGAGCTTAAATATACATTATAATTTTTCATAAGTGTTAACACTTTCATCGTTAACACTTATGAAAAATTATTGTATATTTAAGCTCAAATTTCATAATCTTTCATACGTTAAAACATTGAATAGTTTTACATTATTGAAATAAGATCATAGCAATTTAAGAAATTGTCTTTCATTGAATGGAATTCATTTTCAGTGAGTTATATTGCTAAATATTTGCATTATTCAATATGATCTTAATTGATGTAATTCATGCGTTATACAATTAAAAAATATATATTTTTCTAGAAAGTTCCAATTCGAATGTAAGTTACATTAAAGCAATATGTTAAATATATTTTATATTAATCAAATGTATATTATTTTATATTAAATACATGTTACAGTTTATATGTAATTTAATGTAATATATATTTATTATATTACATTATGTTGTAAGTTAGTTGATATTTAACTTTTTTCAGAAGGCAAATTTTAAAATAAATAACATTTATTGCAGACAACACAAGTTACATAGAAACAAAAGCATTTAGGAGGACTGAAACAGCACGTTCTCTTAGCATGAGATTTAGAGAGCAAGTGTTCTGTGTTCGGTTCAGATCTCACTGAGAGAATGTATAAACCACGCCTACAAAATGTGCTGATTGGTTGGATACATTTCATGAAATTAATACCATTGGCATAGAAATTTGATTTTTTAATTTCACTTCGTAATTTTTAGTTTTACTTCGCGTATTCAAGTGTTTTGTAAAAGGTCAAGAGTTTCTCAGAAAAGATGTGAGGAGTCACCCCAATTTCTTAGAGAAGTCGTGATGAGTCGCCACAACATATTATAAATATATATTCTATTAAATTATGTATAAACTGTTTTAAGTGTATTAAATGATTTTTACTTCTATTTTATTAGCTTACTTTAAATTCCGAATATACAGGCATTAAATAATTTATCAACATACTTTGAAATTTAAACAGTAATTTAATTTGAAACTTAATTTAACTTGAAGTATTTCTCTACAGCTCAACTAGTGCAAAGCATTAGCCATAACGATTCTTTGAATATGATATCGCGTCATTCATAGATTGATAGTAGAAGTATTTTGCACAAACAATACATGTTGCTTTCTTGGAGAACGTTTCACAAATATTGGGTCATTTCCACTTCTCGGAGGGAAGGAAAATTTGGAAAATTCCCAAATATTGACCAAATAAATATGTATGCAGAAATCAGAAAAGTATCACGTAACCACCTGTTGTTCAACAGCTATTGGTATCAAAGCCAAGACTATCTCCCTAAAAGGTGTCGTGTTACCAGTCTATAGTGAATTTTATGAATATTTATAGTGCATAGTGTCTTACTCGATGACTTTAAACCTAGGAATATAAATTAAAATATTAATTGTAATTTAAGGGCAGGAAGTTGTTTTTCAGAGAAAAAATATTCCATATTCAATTCAAACCGTTATTGAACAGCATAAGATAAATGTGTTTTCGCCATCTGTATCCACATCTACTGAATAGAATACTGTAGACTTTTCATAATTTCTGTATTATGACGCATAAATATGGCTTCCCGCTTATGAAAAATTCCTTTTAAAAACAAAATTACGCAATTGATATTGATAATTGCTTACATCAGCTTTAGAACATTAAACTGTTCACTTTATGATTTCAAAGGAATATGGAACAAGATTAGTTCCTCTACTCATCAGACCAGGCTTGAATTTGCAATGCTTAGCCCTTTGGCCTTTGGTACAACAACTCGGACTTTAGAATATCTTGTGGGATTGGATGTTTCTTAACTAAAAAACCTCTAAAAATATGATTACAGTTGCCTTATATTCTGAGTTTGTTGACATTGTTTAATGGACAGTTTTACAGCTAAAAGCTATTGAAATGCACTCGAGTAACCTTAAAGTATAGTTGTGTCATGTATAATGGACCACATTTTCATGCAACAATTGAGGACACCAAAGGATTCCCAATCTCTAACCTCGATTAGAACCTCTATGTGAAATAAGCAAATATACAATGTAGGATTAGATAATCAACCTCGTAAGTACTACCGAGAAGGCAGCCAAATGATTAACATCCTTTTGTTAGGTATAACGATTCATGATTCAAATCACAGCTTGGACTTGCATGTTTGCAGTGGCTTAGAGTCCACTTTAAAATGTAGGAAACTGACTAATAATTATGTGCAACCAATAACAGTAGAGTAAAAAACAAAGCAGACTTCTCAAGAAAAGATTTGAAGCTGGGATATATGTTTTTATGCAATAAAAGAGGATTCGATAAGTTAAAAGAATATATTACAGTATTGAAAATTCAAGCTTTATTTTGATATAACATTAAAAGTAACATTTGACTTTCACCAATTCGTGTACAATATGGAAAAAAATAAAAAAGATCTGATGATACAAGTTATTTATAAACTTCATTGTGACTATAAAATTTCTTTTATTCGTTAACAGTTCACAAAAAAATTCCAGTTTTGGAAATTTTTACCATTTCATTCACCTAAGTTGTTGAAAATTGCTTTTCATTGACAATAAATGAATTTTTCAATTGTTCAAAGAAATAAAAATATATCAGTTAAAGAAAGACGTATTTATCCACAAGATTTAAAAACTATCTGGAAATTTATAGGATTTAATAATATAGATACATGACTTAAGTATATTTCTAATAGTTTTAATCATTTAATTAAATTATTTTTTACAATTATTATTTAACTTTTTTATGTTAACTGACTCTATAAAAAGATAGTTTCATTAATTGATGAAAGTGAGACACTAACTTAAAACGTATTAAGTTTACAATTTTCATTTACAGTTTCCAAAATACGAATTTTTTTTTGTTTAAGCTATCCTTTAGTTTGTGTTTCTTCGATGCTCATGAAAACTAATGATTCTGAATTTCCAAAAAGTAAAATATTTAATATCAAACACATGACTAGATCAATAATATTAGAACTTGGTAATGTATTTCAGATTTTCTTTTAAAAGATCATTATTAAAACATCTTAGATTATTTAAAGCTATATTCTTTTTCAGATGTTTACTACATAAGGAAAATATAATTTAAATAACAAAGCATAAATTTATACATATAAAGTCTATATATATAATCCAAAATATTCTATCGTTATGATCTATGTAAATGTATAATTAAAACAAACACACACACACACATATATATATATATATATATATATATATATATATATATATATATATATATATATATATATATATATATATATATATATATAATATATATATATATATATACAACATTGCACTACATGCATATAAATATAGACTGTAGTATATTTTATAATGGAAAATGCTTGTAAATTACATTAATGCCTTTGAAAAAAAGTAATTTTAATACTTTTGAAATATTCCAAAAACAGTGCAGTGAATTATATATATTAATGACTTTTGAATAATTTGTTATCAATATTTGTTTGCCCAAATATATGAAAATTTATAATTTGTTATACTTCTAAATAAGATCACAGACAACGTTAACTAGTAATCTTAAGCTACTCAAAATAATTGCCAAATTTCAAAAACATTTTTATTTGGCTGCATTTACTTTTTTACCATGGTTTCTATACAGATGTGTATTTTTATTTCATAGAGGTTTTTTTTTGGCTATTTTTTGGGGGCCATTTTACGAAAAACAGGTCTTCTTCTGATAAATGCTTTATTTTTTTTTATCCATTCGCTTAAACTTTCTTATTACGCATCTTCTGCCTTTATAGAAGTAATAAAATACTTTCGAAATATATGTAAGTATAATAAGTTTTTTCCTTTTAAATATTTCCCTTCTTTTCTATAATTTTTGATAAATGAAATTAATACAAGATTCTCATAAAATATCTGAATTATTTTGCTGTTTAATAATTCATAAATAGTGATGACTCATATGTGCTGACAAGAAAATGGAAATTTTCCTTTTCTCATTTGAAAAGCTTACGTTTTTGAAATATCGTTTCTGCTTACTTTAATCATATACAATTTCATTTTCCAATTTGAATATATTTCTTTTGGCTATATAACCATTTTGTTATTAATAAAAATATATTTTTACTATCTTAATAATTATTAATTTAGTTATTTCATATTTCTTAAAAATTATTTTCATAGTAATTAAATTAAACAAAAATAAATATGTTATCAATGATTGCAAATTACACACAGAAAATGATTACAGCTGTGATAGAAGTTAATTATATCTCTAAATATTTAAGATGTTTTATTTCAAATTATTTTTCTTGTTAAATATTTTTTGATCTATGATGTTTTATTACAAATCATTTTTCTTATTTTAATCCACAAGCATTTGCTTATGAATGAAAATAAGTATTACAACATTATTATTTTAAATTATTTATTTTTATTAACTTTTTAAACAGTATTAAAAATTAATTTAAAAAGTTAATAAAAATAAATAATATAAAATAATATCACTAATTTACAAAAATGCTTAGTTTGTTTCGCACGTAATAATTCGAAAACTTTATGCGTATTTTGGAATATTATGTTTCTTTGGTTTTTTTGGTGAGTTATTTAAAATATTTTTTTAAAATTTTAATAACATTCTGTATTTAAATGTATTTTGAAATCGTTCTTAAGAAATACAATTGATTATGCGTGAGTACAGCAGAACTGTATGAAGAAAGGTATTCCAACGTCTCCTTATTAGAATGAAAAAAAAAACGCTATGCAGTAAAACTTAACAGTAGCTTTTAAAGTAGAAAGAAGAATGCAAAGTGAATAAGTAGCTGAATTGTGGCTTATTATCTCTAAATGTAGTATTTTTATGCAAGATTTTTGAAGGAGTTTATCTTATTTTTGAAATTGTACTCACAGCTTGTATACTGCCTCATAAGTACATGATAAAAATACTTCTTTATGCGAAAGCAAAATCAATTTTAAAAGAGAAAAATATTTTTTATATAATAATTGGCAGTGTAACTTATGAAGCTGCATATTTAAGGACAAAATGTATAGCAATTGTTGAAATTTTCTCATAACTACACAAAAATGAAAATTGCTCATATTCTAATAATTAGTAATTATAATAGTTTAGATAAGTAAAATTTGCTAGTTATTGTTTATATTTCGAAAATTATTACATAAAAGTAAATTCTTTTGAACTTATTGTAAGCATTAATAATAATTTCTGAATTTCTAAATTTCTTCCACTTAAATCTTTTATATATATTTGAGACAAAATTAAAGAATGTGTGAATTCATGTTTTGGTAACTATAGATTTCTTGTATTTCCATTATAGAAAAAAATTTGATATTGATTGCAGCTGGAGATAGACACATAAATACTAAATACTTAAAATATCTGAAATTATTTATAGGTTTCATTTGAAAATTTCATAAACTTTTCTCTTAGAAATATTTAAAGAAAATATAAATAAAAGAAAGTCTTATTTGACATTTTAACATTGTTTATAAATATCATAGTCGTATAAAAAGCAGAATAAAAATCATTATAAAAAAGGATTCTAGACAATATTGTAGGAAAAATGGTTTGTTTCTTTTCAAGAAAAACACAATGTAAGTCTATAACATATTGAAACAAATTTTAGTGAGAAATAAAACTCATAACATTTAAATCAAAATTTGTTATTAAATATTACAAAAAATATTTGAAATGAAAGTATTGTTTAAGGTTCATAGTTCAGTTAACAGGAAAAATCATGATTTTAAAATTAATGCTAGGAAGATAAAATTATAAATAAAATATATTTGTGTAAATAGAATTTTTGTTCTTATTTATGAAAATAAAAATATAATATGAAAAATTTTATTAATTCAAGTGCAATTACTATAAAATATTTACAAAAGAATAAGAAAAAAATTATTTGAGTAAAAAAAAGACTTATTATAATTAAAGTATATTTAAAACTGGAAATAGCAAATAATTAGAATTTTCAAATCAAATGTGTGATTTCCATAAAAATCAAGATCTTGAAACACAATATTAGCCATAATAAAAAATTGTTGAAAAACAATAACAATTTCAAGTTTGAAGGCCAAAATTATCTCAAACATTTTTTTAAATTTTTCGCTGCCATGTATTAAGATATTAAGAGTGTGAAAAACGTCTTATTCCAAATTCAAAAACTTATTAAAAACAATTTATTAATGAAAATAAGAGAAAAATTCAAATTTTGACGTAAGAAATAAATTAATGTCAGTTCTTGCGTATTTAATCAAATTTAGGAAATTAAAGGGCCATGACTAAAAAAAGTATTTTAAGAGAATAAGTTATCGCAATAAATGTTTATTATGGAAAATCTCATTTTTAACTCAAAAAATGTTATTATGAAATAATTTTTATAATTTATATCGAAAGTTTTCATTATTATTAATAACTCAAGCTTTAATTTATTACTAACAATTGAAAACAATCAAAATCCTGCAAAAGCAAATATTTCTTTAATTTATTTTTTCCATTGTTTTAAATTTTTTCAGCATTTTTCATTGAATTCTGTTTAAAATATTTTCTTTTAAGTTCTAGTCAAAAAAGTACTTTTTTGTTACAAATAAGAAAAATTTACCTAAATAAATAATAAAATAATCATTGAATATAATTATTCATTTTCTTTTTCAGGAATTTAAGAACTTAGTATTGTGAAACAAAGATGAAAATTTAAGTTATAATTCTTGAGGAAAAGTAATTTTAGTTTTCTCTCTCCTAGATTCAATTCAATTTAATTGCATTTCATAAATCATATTATCTGTACCAATGATAGATTACTCATCTTTATAAAATATATGATTTATATTGTTTTCGTAATCACAATTTTGCTTTCAAATAACCTGATAAAACGAAACATATTAATTAAGGGTTAAATAATATTTCTTCAAATGACATCTGTGAATTCATTTATATTTGATTATTTGATCAGATATGTTTCCTTATATACATACATACAAAGTATGATTATAAGTATCAAGGATGGGGAAAAGTCGTACCTTCTGTTAGTCACGAAGCCAGAGCATCTAGAGGTAGTGGACTGATTTAGTTCTTTTTGTAGAAATGATCACCTCAGATCATTAAGATTTTCTGAAGGCTCCAAAATTTTCGAGACCTGTTCCAACTGTTTCGCTGAATAAGTTACCATAAAACACATCCATATCTGCCTGGAGATATCCAAACAAGATTTATTACGGCGATCCTTTAATAAGGATAGATTGTTTGTGGGGATGCTTAACGCTATGGACTTGTTCTAGCGTTACTGGCCAAAAGGGACATACAAAAACAGCAACGCAATTTCTAGAGTTTACTCTTTATAGACAATGCTATTACACTCTTTTCACTGTAAGTGTGTGAAGTTATTAAATATTGGTTTAAATATCAAAGAAAAATTTAATAAACATTAATGCACATTACTTGTTTGCAAGACAAAGATTCTTATAGACTGTAATTTAACATATTTTCTCTCATTAGGGAAAAATGTATGTATTCTAAATTACATTTGTAAAGTATTACAGATCTCATTTCAATATTATATTTATTAATTTCAAATGAATTAAATAATTTCATTAAATTTTAAAATGTGTTCCATATTCTGAAATTAGAATTATTCTCATATTTTTTTCATGTGAAAATATACGATTCATCTGAAGCAATAAAGTTTACAAAGTTCACATTTTAACTGAAGCAATAAAGTTTACAAAGTTCACATTTTTGATAATTTTTATTTGCAACCAACACACACATGAATGGAATTACAGAAATATTCGTATCAAAAACGAATACATAAGCACAGCTCGACTTCTCCGGCGTGAGCGGTCTTTTTAAGAAAAACATTTTTCACCGCACGCGACAACAGCGGAAGTTAAAGTCGTAGTAGTTTTTTAAACGCCACAATTGTGTGGCTGGCTTTGTAGCCACACATCTATAAATAATATCCTAGCCATCTGTTTTGTCAAATTTTAAGGTTTGTCATAGTGTTTCTTAATGGAAACTTTTATACTTGATAATAGATTGAAACTTTTGAAGAAATAAAGCACACATTATACTTGGAATGATAGTTTGAGGAGTTTAATTTATAGAGTAAGAAATGATGAATTTTTCATTCACATAAATCCTGAGTTGAAATAAATTCTTTAAATATGACTTTAATTTATAAAATATGATAAATATTTTACTTTAAAATTAATTATTTGCATTATAAAATGTGAAGCAAATATATAATTGTCTATACTTGCTACCTATCTTCATGAAATTAGTATATTTATACAACAGAATAATATCCTTTGGATGTTAGTAAGTTACAAGAAACCCAATAATTTCTTAGCCCAAGTTTCACATGGTCTGTGAAAGGCTATGTCTAGTTCCTTATATGATCTCCTTATCTCGATAGAATACACAGTCATGTATGTCATGAAATATATAAATGAATTGTTACATAATGATTATTGTGTTTACATGACCAAAAATTGTATGTCTTTTAAAGATATACATTTTTTAAATAAATGCGTGACTAAAACTTATACAGAGTTATTAAAAGGGATATATATTTGCCTTAAAATAAAGATGCAGTTATATTTCTGCGTGAACATTTACAACAAGGTATAGCAAATATATTACCATATTGGTTAATGGTTGTTGAATGAAACTTCTGAACATAAAATCTATGGATTTAAACTTAGTTAAGAAATGAAAGGTTAATGCTCTAGATTTTTGTTCATTGGTTCGATTTCCTTCTCGGGTTAGAACATTTATATGGTTCGAAATTCATCTTAAATTGAGATGTTGTGTGTTAGGAAAACCACAATATAAAATCCGTCTAATCAGTGAATAACATCTGTAGCAGGTATTGTTAAATTCTCTGAATTGATAAATTTCTTAATATCATTTCTGCTTGCATTCGACTTCTATTTTCTCAAAAGCTCTTCTGCACATGCGTTAATCATCAAACAAAAGATTCTTTAAAAATAAATGTTATCAATTAGTTTTTCCTGTAAAATTGTATTTTTCAATTTTGTGCTTTTATTGTCTTCACTGTTGATGTATTTCAAAGGCGGTGATAGTATTTTGAAATTGTAAGTTAACTACTCTCACTTAAATACAATGCCACCATTTATTAGAAATATTTTATTTATGAATTTAACCAATTTTATTATTTTCTTTAATTTTTTGAAATCAACTTACAATAATTCATGAAAAAGTCATGCTGTTGAAATTATAAGCATTTTGAAATTGTAAGTTAACTACTCTCACTTAAATACAATTCCACCATTTATTAGAAATATTTTATTTATGAATTTAACCAATTTTATTATTTTCTTTTATTTTTTGAAATCAACTTACAATAATTCATGAAAAAGTAATGCTGTTAAAATTATACCAATTAGATTGTTATTATTGTTCAATATTTCACTTTAAAAACTAATAATTGTATTCATTATTTCCATGCATTTTTACATATTTTAATACAATTGTAAAATCCTTATCACACATTGAGACATTCAGAAAACTTTTATCTGAAGTAAATTAAGTAAAAAAAAATTTACTGTTTTATTTTATCTTATCTAATATCTACTTATATAATTTCAGTAAAAATTATGTTATTATTATAAATTATATATTTTTCAATATAAAAACATAAATATTTTTTTACTTAAATTGAATGCTAAAATATTTGAAAAGGAGCTACTCAAGGGTAAAATTGTTTCTTGCTAAAAAAAATTAATAAGTATATCAATTTTGAAAAAATTATTAAAATAATATTACATTAGTTGGTTGTAATATGTTGGGTAGAAACAATAGTAAGTAAATATGTAATATTATTAAAATAAATTATGCTATTTTGTAAACAAAATCTCATTATAATCCTCGTTAATTATATTTTTGTAAATTATCCAAATGAAAATTTATCTTTTTTTTACAATAAATAAGCATTTTCCATACATTTATTAAAAAATAAGTAGTTTTATACACTTCAAAATATAAATAATATTCAGAAAACTTAATTAATTTTAATTAATAGATGCTATATATTTGTCGTAATTTTCTATCAAATACTATTGTTTTTTCGTAATTTTTTTTTAATTTTTTAAATTTCTCTCCAATAAAAGAACTTCAAAGAAAATTGTGAATTTTTTTTCATACAGTTTATTTTTAAAAACGAATTTAAAATGTTTTCATTTACAAATAAAATCTATAAAATTAGACATTCTATGTACCATAAATTAATTGTATTTTGTTTATAAGTTTTCATCAATAAATACATAAATCGCCTAAATTTTATGGAACTATTACATTAATATTGATATCACTATATGTCTTAACAATCATATGTATTGCTAATGTAAAATGGATAAAATTTACGCAATTAAAAATTTATAAACAGGATAAATTATTTATAACGTAATATCACTTGCAAACACCTTAAAGTCATTTTACATTAAAATTTAAAAAATAGATCTATTATTTTTGTTGAATATCTGTCACATCCGTATCTAAAAATTACTCTATTAAATTTTTCCAATACTTTTTTACTATACCAATGAGTATGAAAGCTAAGAAATGTTTATATCATTAATCAAACTTTTAAAATCTTAAAATCGTACTTAAAACTACGAAAATTCTGTAAGAACTAAAGAGTATTTATTTATGAAATTAAAAAAAAATTAAAAATTTTCGATCTTAACAGAGTTAAGAAATTTTAACTTGAAACACAAGGAAAGCAGTTATACAAATACCGCAAGTCTAGTTTCGATGGCTTAACAGTGTTTGTGACAACTTCACGGGAGCTTTTTGTAGTTCTTTATAAGAATGTTGCATATTTTAGAAGGGTTCTGATATTTTCACAAGCAGCAATTTAAGAAGAAATTGCTTATTTTAAATCTGTAGACCATCGCATCAATTCTTATTGCTAATTAAGACATGGAGTGTTTTCTGTTGTCCCCAAATGATATTTTAATTGATTTTTAATTTAAAATTTTTCTTCAAATTATTATACATCCTCAGTCGCATGTATTTATTTTTAAACAGATATAAAACGTGTGTTCTCTATAATTTATTGATCATTAAGTTTCTAAAATTTGGATTCGACTCAATCTAAAATATATTTCAATACCTATTTTAATAAAAATTAAATTCTTCACTGCGAAGTTCCGTATAGATTTGAGAAACATTCTCTAATTAAAATATGCTTTAACAAATATTAACATACTATAAGCAAGTGATTGTAGTATTTCATAATGCAGTTTAAAAATACGAAAATCATACCTTAATTTTTTTTATGAAGCATAAGTTAAAGTACTTTTCTACGTTGAAATCATACATCTATGATATGATGTATAACATTGGATAACTTCATCAGAATTAATATTTATACACAAACAAAAATAATTTCAAATGTTTTATTATAAACACAAGTTTTGAAATACATCATTTGCAGTAACATCATATAAAAAATTTTTTACATTATTTTCTTTGACTTTTTGATAATTTGCTATATCAATTTTAAAGACAGCCAAAAATGAATTTATGTTATTGAAGCCTAATAGACGAAAATATAAAATTATTAGTAAAGTAAATATACCTCTGAGAATAATGCTATTGCAAATTTCTGATAATTTTCAATTTGGTTTTAGCTCAGATGGTAGTTGAAATATCACCGCTCTGGATTTCAATTCAGTACTTTGTGAGTTCGATTCCTGCATCAGGTGAAAAAATCTTTTGTGATTAAGATTCCTCATTAAGATACATTTCTTAATCGCATGAATATTTGTATGCAAAACGTTATTGCAGTGTAGAAAACTAATTTCAAATTCTATTTAATTTCAGGCTATTTATAATTCAGTTATTATAAATAGCACATGAAACTCTTTATAATTCTAGCTTTTAAAGATCCATTCTTTTAGAGATTTTAACGCAGCGCATTTAGACAAAAATATTCTACATAGTTAAATTAATAAAAAAGTTTTTTTAATTAATTTAACTATGACAATGATTAACTTAATTCAATCAACTCTATGAAAAACTATTCAAGATAAGAAAAACGCCACAAACCACCATTTAATCAAACAACTATGATTTACTTGAAATTTTGCGACTGCTTTTAGGTAAATTGGAAACAATAATATTGTAGTTTCATGCTCTTAAGATAATTTCCGTTTTGCATGTATTTTAATGTTAAATCTACAGACTTTGTAAATTTCATTTTTAATCTTTGATATTTCAAAAAAAAAAACTTTAATCACGAATAAAATCCTGGCTTTTTATCATATATGTAAACTATAGAACCCAAAGGCATACACATCAACAGATGTGCAAGGATAAAGTATAATGCAAGACTCATGCCTTATTGCTCAATAGTGACTAGTACTGAACCGAAGGATTTGCACTCTAAAAGCTTTCCACATTCGATGAACAACATTGGATGTACCAAGTATCGAACCCTATGATTTTCACATAAGAATCGAATGTTTCTTCTTTGAGCTAAATTTAATAAATTTATCTTTTTGAATATACCAATCTTTATATTTTCCTACAAAATTGGCCTTTCAGAAGAAATTTTATTTTTTTATAAATATTATCTTAAAATAGCTGCAAGTAGAAAACATTTAACCAGTTCTTTCTGCTTAAAATGTTTTTATTTTATCATAAAATTTTAGTGATTTATTAATGTACTTACAGCAATTTATTATGTATCAATTTAAAATGAATATATTTTACTAAGTCATTAGTATTGAACAATGCAATTCTTGAGAGATAATTTTATTCTAATTATTTGCAATAACTATTATGTTTTTTGGATTTATTTTCTGTCATTTTTAACAGTCTGTGAAACATTCTTAAATAATAAAATTTCCATTCAATAATTCGATTACTTTTTCAAATAACACTTTAATTTTAATTGCACCACATAGCAGTTCAAATCATTACAGTGTACGTTTTTTAATTTTCATCTTCCGGTAAACTTGTAAGGAGAAAAAGTAAGAAAGATGTTTTGCTTTGTTGAGAAATATCATTCCAAATGTAATTTGTCACGATTCTAAAGAATACAATCCTCCTTGAATAAGGGTCGCCTATTATACTGTATTCCTTTCTTTCTTTTTTTTTTGATAACGCATTACAATTGCTTTAAATTATTCTTATGACTACATAAGAGTGTTTGCTGTCTCATACAATAGGCAGCATTATTTGTATACCGTGATTTATTTTAACCTCCCACTTTTGAGACATAATTGAATGAACCTGCTCCAATAGAAGATTATTTTTGAGAACAGAGTTCCTTAGGAGAACTTTTGGGAAATAATAACGGAATGCTTACTCGATTCCTTTTGAAACAGTTGATGGATCGATTAGAAAAGCACCATCCATCATAGAAGCAAGAACCAAAAGAGAAGAAACTGCAGTTACTTAAGTGATATCACTAAGATGCCTCCATTAAAACCTGAAGATGCTAACTCACTTATACGGGAACATGGCTCTTAAAATGTTTGAAATTATAGAAATTCATACAAGTAATAAATACAATAATGAATAAGAAATCTTTTAAAATATGAATCGTTTGAAAATGTAAATGATTGAAAGGAAAATACATAGTGAAAAATTAGGCATCACTTAATAAAATATTAAATGTTAAATTAATCTATTTTTTTGTTGGCATCGTTTGAAAATGCATACTTATAAGAAAACAAAAAAAAATATTATGTAAATACATATAAAATTCTATACATAAAATAGGATTGCATTTTAGTGAATCCTTTTACGGAATAAAGATGTGTCTTCTTGTTTCGATACTTAAATATATATATATAAGACGATGTGAATGCGATTGCAAGATACCGTTAAAAAGAAAACATTAAAAAAAAGATACAGATTTGTGAAATAAACGCCAATAGAGACCTTACTTTCTCGCCTTAGAACCGGACATTATCGAGATATGAAGATCAAGAGAGAGGGCAACAGAACCCACCGTCTCTACATTCATTGCGATAATATTTCGCTAACATCAAAACACATTCTGCCTTACCATTCATTTTAAGATCTCTGGATCAGTTCGGGAAATTCCTCCTCCCATCGACATCGAAAAGAATGCTATACTCCAAAAACATCAAGGAGATAGCTACCTGCGTTCTGCACACTCATGGTCATACATAGTTCTCCCCATGGGTTGGACACTAACCAACCAATAAAGAGGTGTCAATTATTGTTGGATTCCAGTGTGTTTCTTTTGCACATCTTTCGTATTTTATATGAAAAATAACGATGTAATGAGATATACTTTCGACAGGTAGTATTTTGTCTGTGGTTTATTATTTTGTCATCAAAATACCTAAGTAGTGATAACTTATGTATTGACTGTATGTATAGTCTTCTTTAGTACAACCAATAGCTCCTCAAATTACTTTCTATCACATTGTTTTATAAACTGAAATAGTAATACCATATTTTTATGTTAAAAAATAAATCATAAAAATCCTTTATATCATTAGTTGCAGAGAAATTATTTCCTTCACGTATTGAAGAAATGATGTCAATATTGTAATGTCAACTTGATATAAAGATGTTTTGTGTTTTTTGTTATAATTGAAAAAGTATGTTGTGGTTTAAGGTCATATTGTTTCTATTATTCACATTCTGGTTTTCTTTTTTCTGATATTTACAAAAATAAGATTAATCCTCACACAGACGCAAACATACTCTTTATTATAAATCATAGATTTAAATGAGATGTCGGTCATTCAGATGTATTTCTCTTTGAAGTTCCTCATATTTTCATTAAACTTTGCTCATTGTGGCAATGTAAAATATCAGAATCATTTCCAAAGTACTGTAGAAAATTACTACTGTCAATTAAAATTACGATATTTTATTACTGTCAAAACTATTTTTACTGATTCTATTAACGTGTTAGTGATTCCTATGACTTGATAACAGGGATACTTGTTGCCAAAATCTCAAATGAAGATTTAATACATTTGAATAAGTTAAAACAATTATATTTGAAACATTATGAAATTTTAATAGAAAACAAAAAGATACACATTGAAGCCTAATAGAAATTTTTTGTGGTTTTAATAGTCACAAAATTACATAAAACTATTCATACTATTCCACATTTATACAGAATAATATAATTAAAATTTAAAAACGCATTTCACATACCTGAGATGTTTGAAATACGAATAACAGTTAAAATATTTTTTGTAAACATTCACTTTCACAATTAAATTGCAAGTCTTTTTTATTTAAATCTTTCTGGAATAATTCAGTTTGAATAGAAATTATTTACTGAGAATTTAAGTTTTTCCACTTTAAAATCATAGTCACATTTACATGTTTTGTTTGATTTATAATCTCGTTTTTTACAAAGTTCGGTTTCAAGGGAAAATCATTTTCATGGGATGAATATTTTTATCTTGTTAAGTATACTTATTCAGAATTTCTTTTTTCATCTAGATGCATCAAATTAAAACATTAAAATAGATTCCTTAAAATTCTAATTTACTTAGAAAAGTGTAGAAAAAATTAAATCAGTGGGAGTAAATTTTAAAGTACTGAAATCGCATCACATAATACTAGCCTAAATTTCTGAGCATTGATTTTAACACGTATCACGTTTTATTGTTACTTCTTTCTCTAAATCAGTCATTGTTTCAAACAAGAAATGTCTCTCACTTTTATTATTTTAAAGCAATTTTCCAAACATTGAAGGGGGAAGCAGACTTTGATGCTATGGAATCTGTTATTTGTGACATTCATAAGCAATTTGAAATAGTAATTTTGAACATTCTGTTACATCAAGATTACAGATTAGTTTACATCTTAGAATTATAACGGACTAGGAATTTCCATTTTGAATTTTTTTAAGACTCATGTTTAGCTGCTTGTTTTAAAAGGTTACATTTTCAGAAAAGTTCACTTTTACTAGAAGAAAATTAAAAAAACCTTCTTTCTTAATATATTTAGAAGTTCAATATTGTTTTCAGAAGTTGCGTAATTACCATTGCCAAATTTGTAAAGAAAATATTGAGTTATAACCAGGTGAATAATAAGCAATAACTAACAAATATATCTTATTTGCATTGTGTAGTAGATGAAACCAACAACTATATAAAGAAAAACTCTATGTCACTCATTTATTATTTTTTAAAATTGAAATAAACTATCTTTATTTTAGTAAGATTTCTCTCTAAAGAGACATATTGAACATCATACGTAAATATATAAGTTATGAGCAATATTAGTGTAATTCTATTGACTTATTAATGAATTTATAATTATGAAGAATTTGATTAAACTTTTTTTAGTAAACAAATCAGTCATTACGTTAATCAAAAAACAATTTTTCATCATTCTTAAGTTAACATTTTAACGTGAAAGTTAACTTCATTGAAACTTCAATGATTAATAAATACTTTTAACAAACTGTCCATAGATATGTCAAAATAAAATTAATTTGCCTTTACTAATGCTCGTGAAACTCATTCAATTCAGGATGTGATTTAGCGATTTGATTTATTTTGTGAAAATCGATAGATTATTCAATTTTTGAAATTTTAGTTCACTTATAAAATATATGTTCTGGAAAACGATAAAGATTGTGCGAAGTTTTGATAAATACAAATAATTTCATTTCCTAAATTTATTTTTTTTAGTTTTTGTTATATACAAGGAAAAACTGAAATATGTCATACTGAAATAGAAAGTTCCTGTGAACTTTAAAAGATTCAGAATTCGATTACCTTAAATTACACTTCTTATTATATTCTAATAATGTATTTTCAAATTTATTAATTATATTATTAAAAATTTTATGCATCATATATATATATTCTTGTTTAATCTATTATTATCAGAAATGTATTTTTCATTATAAACTTCTCTTTTAATACTTAGTTTATAAAATCATCTTTAATTGAGATTAGCATAGAATATGTATCATAGGAAGATATTTCTGAAATCATACTAAACATTTTATTGTTTATTTTAAGTTAAAAATAATTGGTTGCCCTATTCATTTTCTTTTTGTTAAAATAAAAGATAAATTTAATATTAAAATTAAATCAATTTTATTTAAACATGAATTATAACACTTTAGAAATACATAGAAGTATGACAACAAAACGTTATTGCAAACTTTGATACAAATTTGAAGATCACACAAAATGTCAAATTTTGAAATGTTTTAGAAAAATATTTCTTATTTGAAAATTTGCCTCAAAAAATTTACTAAATTCTAATTAGTCTTCCCATTAAAATTATTCAGAAATGGTTTTATGTGGGAAGCAATTTAATATATTTAGCATAAGAATTTCTGTATTTACTGTCTGTTTCCATTGATATTATAAAAAACTACGTAGTTTTGAAAAAACATTAAAAATCAGACAGTTTTGACTTTTAAATAAGATTTTTTGTTGCAATAATTATTTAAAAATCATTGTGAAATACTTGAAATTGTATCGTCTACATTCTAATCTTGTTAGCTGTCAAATTATTAAAAGCTATATTTTATTTTATAAAGAAAAAAGGCACTTTTATAAACTATAATTCTATGCAAAAGAAGACATTCTGTCTATTTGCATGCACAAAACGTACTTTATCAAGAATAATTGAGTTGTGAAAGTTTCTTTTCGAAATTTATTTCCAATACGTTTACTTTATTGTGTTTGATATATTCACAGATTTGCATATGAATTAAAATCATCAAAACTGCCAATTTATTTCGCAGTTGAAGTTCCCCTTTGATTAATTTTGTGTTATAATTTAAAATATTTCATCTCATTGGAGGATTAAGAGAATAAATATTTCTCATCTCTAACAGATATTTTTAGAACCAGAAAGAAATAATATGAGTTTGTATTCAGTAAGGTTTGTAGTTTTGTGATTAAATCTACTTTTAGCACATTTCTAAGCATAATTCATATTATTATAAATTTTATCTTTTATAATAGTAAGCTTTATATATATATAAATATTATTTTCTGCTTTTTAAACATGATTCACAGTTTCTGTAATCAAATATCCTACTATTTAATGTTAGCTCTGCTGCTTTTTTATTTCCTCACAATTATTTCATGATTGTGAAAATTAAGTGATTTCACTTATGAAGTTTCAAAGTAAACTTCATCTGAATTAATGAAGCTAGCTTTATTCCTTAATGTGCGAAATTGCTTACATTTCCTTTTTTAATCAAAATTTCATAAGCTATTTTTGTTGTTTTAATATATTTTATGAAATTATACTGTATAATCCCGATCAAAACGTTTAATAATTGTTGTATCAGAACTAATTTTGCACCTTTATTTAATCAGTTTTAAATAGCTTTGCGTAACGCAAAACAATATAAAGGTTTTTGCAAAATTTAATTGAAAATATTATAAGAAAAGCCAAAAATTTTTCAATAGCTTTCAAAAAATAAAAATAAAAACATTTTATAATCACTTTTTAACATATAAATTATTAATAATAATTCAAAGACCAAAATTTTAAGATATTTATATCTATTTTGTATATTATTATTCAGAGTTCTATTTGGAATGAGATTCAAACTGAAGAAATGTTTACAAACAATAACCCCACCACAACGCAAAATTCAAAACGTTCAAAATAAATCTAAGGCAATTGCCAAAATATTTTTTATTCACATCGTAAAATACTTTATTACTTGAAAGTTGGTAGAAAGGTTTTATTTGAAATTGTAAAATCAGAAAGCATGCATGAAACTGCAATGTTTTAAACCTTCGGAAAAAGAGAGAGAGAGGAAATTTATTTTATTTAAATATTTGAAAAAAAGCATTTTTTGTGACTAGAGAAATTTTGTGATGAGTAAAGAAAGTTAATGATTATTTATAAAGATGGCTCCAAATTTATTAGCTGCCTTTGGAATTGAAAAGTTATTTAGAAATAAAGATATAATGAGAAACATGTGTCTATTTATTTTGCTCTTAAAAATATTAAGCGTTAATAAAATGAGCCATAGTAAATATTGTAAGTAATATACATTAAGTGTGCAAAAATTGTGACACATGTGAATATATATATATATATATATATATATATATATATATATATATATATATATATATATATATATATATATATATATATATATATATATATATATATATATATATATATATATATATATATATATAGATATATATATGTATATATGAATGAGTTCCAAAATTATATATATATAGTTTTCAATATGTGTATAACCACAACTTGATATTTGATATCGAGATTTATAAGAATGCATGCATATTTTAAATTTCAAAGAAGTAAAACCATTTATTATTGCTACAATACGTAGTACAAAAAATTAATTTGTAAAAACAAAGCAAAATAGTTAAAAAACATATAAGTAATAACATATATATTTTGAAGAAATTTTTTCTAGGAAAAATATTTACCAATTTAAGATTTTAACTTTAAATTTTGTAAATGATCTTTGAAACTGGAAATTATTTATGGTTTGATTTGTCAGTCAATGGCCCAGTTATAGTCTACGAAGACAAATTAGATTACGAAATTTACAGTTTAAAGGGAAATCTGAACCACTAAATGAATCTAAGCCTAAGGTCACATTCAAACCTACGACACCTCCAACCGAAGTCAGAACGCAAACCATTTGGCTCGCTAGGAATAGAATAAGAAAAGTAATAATTGGAAATCATTTTAGGTAATGCAAGAAAAATTAATAAAAACTTAACTTGCTATAAATAAGTAATGCATGTCAAATATATTTAATGCACGTAAGGGTTATATTAAATTTTTGTTATAATTTTTGAAGAAGAATAAGTTATATTTTTATTTTCCTTAAAATGTTGTTCACTTAATTAAATTCTTATAAATAAAAAGATAACAATGGTTTTAATTATCAGTTTTATGATTGTAGGTTAAAGAACACATATTAATAAAAATTAGTTTAAACAAGTTCTTATTTATATATTTGCATAAAAAGCATTTTAAAATTTTGAAAATATTTTCATTTTACTAAAAATACCAATTGCAATACATTATGAAATACTTACGCATATTGTTTCTTAAAAAATATTTTCATTTAGATTCTGGATGTAAATTTAAACCTTCATTGTTAAACATTATTTCGAGCAGTGATTTTACTTTAATTTTTAAGTTAATCTAATGAAAATGAAATTACTTTTTTAATGTCAATATGTAATAATAAAATTGTGCAAAAAAATTATTTAAGAGACGTTTGGAATCAATTTTAAATTATATGTTGTTATTTATGACACTTGGTCAAGCCAGGCTCGCTATGCAGTTGGCTATGCAAATTTAAGTCAGTAGGGTGCGTTTTTTGTTTAAGCAGAACACCACAAAGGGAAAAGTGCGACTTTTCTCTAAACTCCTCCGATAGATGGCACCACCAGAAGATCCAATCCCTTAATTTTGACATTGATGTGGAGGGGGAGGAAATTTTCTCCAGACCATGGTAATTGCTCATATAATAAGAAAATGGGATTGCGTCTGTTATCACTTTCTTCATGTCAAAATTTAAAGGAAAACTTTCGATTTCATAAGATGCATACATTAATTTTTAATGTTTACTGAAAATACTTAATTTTTAATTCTTCTTGCATGAATGAATCTCCACTCATTAAACTTTTTCAAAACCAAAATTTCACCGTATCTCCTCTTTCCCTTATTTAGGAAAAAAAAACATCCGGAAGACAAACAAAATTTTATGTTACAGCAAAACAGGAAATGATCTAACCGCCATATTTCTTAGAAATATAATTTATAGAGCAAAATTTCAAACATGAGTTTTTTCGTTATTAAATATTTTGTTGACAGTCATTATTTTTACTAATAGGACTCATGCCAGACAAAACATTTGCAGACAAACGCATTAAAAATGTTTTAACAGCATACTAAACATTGAATCTTCATTATCAGAAGAAGCAACAACAAGTTCGTGTGTGCAGAGTTGCTCATTTGTCAAAATGGAATTGGAAAATTGAATCTTAAAAGCCTTTTGATTTTTCAAAAACTGGAATATCATTAAGAGTGTCATTATTTCTGGAAGAACGTCTAAGCGTGTTTGGTTAAGATAGATACATTGCTTCTCTCTCAAATACTGTGTTTCAATACATCTCACTTTACAAGAATAGCGAAAAACACTGTAAAAAGATTTTGGTAGATTTCATCTATTCAAAAATTATTTTCAACTATTGTTAATCAGTTTTTATTCTCTTTTCAAATTCATGGATTTTGTCAGACTCAACTTTCAGTGGTATTCATTGAAATTTTATTTCCAAAATTCTTGTGTATTTGCTTAGCGTAAATTCCAAAATTGCATAAAATTTACACTTCATGTTAAACTTTCCCTCTTTGCATGTATATACATAAACACATGTCTGTAAAACTTTGAACATTATCTAATAAATATCATTTGATTACCCAATTAATTGAAATTACAATCTTCCCATTAGTTGAACAGTTCAGAGGTTATAGGTTGAATGTGGTTCAAACGACACACACAGACCATTTTAGCTACACAGAAAAATAACTAATGTCAACCGTGTTCAGTAAGTAAAAAGAAAAAAAAAGTATTTTGTACTGATTACTTTATATTTTCAATTTTTAGAGCAACATTTTCAGACAAAAATTTATATGATCTAGTGTAATAAACATAGTGTTCATGTATGAAAATATCTCCCTTTAACTTAAGTTTCTGCCACTATATATTCCCAAATGACTAAAGAGGCTTATGGCATATTTTACATAATGATTCTACATGAAAATATGTTTTTCTGCGGTTGCCTGGTGTATTAGGGAGTCGTTCTCATTATCGGAAAGTAGTGATTTCGAATTCTAGCTTAACCGAAGACCCTTTGTTTTTGTTAAAAGTGACTGAGACACATTAAATAAATCGTGATCGCAATGTTCTGCAATCAAAATGATACCTCGGGGGTAGCAGGCAAGTATTAGGGGTCTTTTTGGCCTCAGCTTCAAAATCGCATAGACTTCACTCGGCTACTTCTAACTGATAAGCTCATCTCCGGGTTAGATACAGGAAAGCATGTTGATGCAATAACAACACCCAAACGCAAACATTTTAACATATTTTGATATTTTTGATATATTTCGTTATCATTTATCAATATATGGTATTTTAAAATCATAGGAAGGTAATTTTTGCTTTATATGTCTTTGTAATATTTATTCTTTAGGCAACACATAACGTTGTTTATACTAGAAATAACAG
This sequence comes from Latrodectus hesperus, assembly GCA_037975125.1. Lineage (NCBI taxonomy): Eukaryota > Metazoa > Arthropoda > Arachnida > Araneae > Theridiidae > Latrodectus > Latrodectus hesperus. The sequence continues at coordinate 95,128,130 of CM075858.1, read as the reverse complement.
TTATAGAAATGGTAACATAAATAATATTATTAAGTCCAATAGTAATAAATTTGAAGTCTCGAAAGTACAATCATTGTAATATTAGAAACAATGCTGTTAAATGCAGCAGTTCAAATAGTTCAAAACTTAGTTACATTATTAATGACTTCAGAACTAAATATAATTTTGCTATTTAAAAGAAATCTTATAATTTTAAATGTATAAATAATATAATGCTGAAGATAAAACATCCAACTTAAGAAATAAAAGCTTTGAGAAAAGTTGTCGCAAAATATAAGTATTCTAAAATTTTTTTAAGCATGCTTTATCGTAGATACGTAGTTTAATTGAAATGAATATAATTTGCATATGGTGTCAAAGTAAATGGTGAAGCAACAATCAACCCCAATCTCTATTTCTTCATGAAATAAACAATATTAGGAACAAAATTCCAAAGAAATATATATTTTAAATTTAATGATTTTGTGAGCTAAAATAAGATTTAGATAAACATGTGTTTAAATATGTTTGCAATAGAAATAAAAATATTACTTCCAGTTTTTTTTTACTTTATAAGTTATTTTAATTATGACTCTTTTTATATTATCTAACAAAGCAATAATTAAGGAAATAGTTTTGTTATAACGGAACACTTTAATTTGACAGATTTTTCATACATTGTAATTTTCATAAACATTATTTAACGTAAGATTATTAATATTTTAGTTTAAATAATTTTTAATAATATAATATATAAGGTAAATTTGTAATAACATATACTAAATATATTTCAAATTAAATTTATTTATGATTTTCAAAAAGTTAATTCGTATTTTCAATGAAAATTTCTGTTTCTAAATTTAATAGATAAGAACTTTAAGTTATTTCTCAAGATTTTGGGACATATCATTCACAACAGTTGGGATTTAAATGCATACATTGTTTATACATTTAGAAAATGCATTCATTTCTTTATGAATACCATGCAAATAATAAAAACTGTTTAAAAATTGAGTTATCTTTTATTTTTATTTAATGTGAAACAGTAAGATAATAAAAAGTCTTCGAAGATAAAATGAAATATCTCAGCTTTTATTCGCACATAATAATAAATTTCCAAATAAATAAAACTGGTTTTACTCAAGAGAAGAGTATTTTATTTCAAATAAAACATATTTCAATGAAATTATTTCATATTCTCCGAACTTATTACAAAATTAAACATTTAAATGAAATTATAGATGTAAATTAATGACAAATTATTTTTCAAAAGAAAAAAATATGTAAGTGTTTTTTAGAAATTTATTATAAATGATTGCTTTTGACATTTGTTTAGTTTAAAAACCATTGGGAGTTTAAAATTTTTCACAGCTTCTACATAAGTTCTATTTTTGGAACTGTTTGGAATTTGATTTGTATACATGTTTTCTTTGTAAACCAAAATGCATTATTTGTATGAAGTAGTATTTGCTGCAATGAATTTTATGATATTTCTGTGAAAAATATTGATTTCTTTTAGATTTTAAATACACATTTCTTTTGGGATTTTAAAATATTTATTGTTAGAACGTCAATATGATTAGTTATTCTGCTCGAGTAAAAATGCTAGGAAAATCTTGACAGTTATTCTTGTAACCTTCCTCTTTACATTAAAAAGATATAAAATGCTATATAAAAAGGAAATACGTATTTTACTATTTCTTATTTATTTTATTTAAAACAGTTTATATATTTAAAAAAATTTACTTTATTATAATCTAATCTATACGGAACAAAATAAAAGTGTTAGAACATTTCATTGCATGTGAATGTTTTTGAAATTTTTTCTTTTAAGCGAAATATATATAAATACGAAATAAATTTATCCCTCCAACAAAGAAATTTTAATGCATATGTCTGTTCATTTCCACGTTGGTTATCAAAACTAATCGTTGTATTTCTAACACTTATTTATATAAAATTATATTACAGCTGTGGATGTATAAAACTATTCATCCAAACATTTAATTATAAATACTTAAATAGTAATCATATGAATTAATTCACTATTCTAACTAATAATCTAGCATTCAGTCTGTGTACACATTTTAAAAAATTCATGATCAATTTAACAAACAAGCTATTAAAATCAAGGACATCAGTTAAAAAATATGTATAATGTTTGTCTATATAACTCAACATATATATTTCAAAATTCTAAAATTTTCCTAAAATTTATATTTTAGTAAGTTGCATATACATATCTAATTTCTTGTGTTGTTGCTTATCCTCCATGTCTGACGGAGTCAGACTAGATTCACGAGTTCGTTGACTGTAAGGAAGTCGAAGACTAAAAGAGGATTGCTAAAGAGATCCTCCCTAGAGAGACCCATGCAATCCAAAAGATGCTCAGGAGAAGCCTGATGATTTTGGCACTTGGTGCAGGTGACGAAAGTTTTCCTGCCCTCGTTGAAAGTGAGGCACTTAATATGACCGCTAGCAAGTCTTGAGAGAACAGTCCGGGTACGTCTGTCACACGGGAGGTCAAAGGAACAAACCCGGTTTTGATCCCTTGTACCAATTATGGGTGGGGGGGTGTTTTCCACTCCTCCGAGATTTTTGATTTTTCCCGGGAGTATAACTCCAGAAAAGTAAGTGTGGAAGAGGGAGTATTTGAAATCCTGCAACCCTCCTTAGCAAGATTATCGGCCATTTCATTCCCGTGGAGATTCACATGTGAAGGTATCCATTGCAAGTGAACATCATGATTAAGTGAAATGAGTTTTAATTTAAGCAGGATAGAGTTGCTGATCTTGTCGCCTACAAGAAGCCAATTACTAAGATGGTGGAGAGAACTACGGCTGTCAGACAAGATCCATAGGTCACCATAATCCTCTTCAGAAAGAATAGCTTCTAGTCCCAGGTCTATTACAATCAATTCACTTCTGAAGACAGAGCAGTGATTAGGATTACGATGAGAAAGAGTCAAATTGGTGTGAGGGGTTTCAATATATATGCCACTACCTGCTAGAATATCAATTTTACTACTGTCAGTGAAGATTTTGATGGCATTGTTAGGAATGTGGCTTAGGTTTTCCAAGGTCAGTTGTCTAAGATGTTCTGGGATGTAGTCTTTCTTATTAACATGAGTACTTAAGTTAAAGTGAAAGTAAGCCCTGGGGAGTCCTTCTGCAGGATTCAAGCAGCACTGTATTGAGTTGGGTTCAACATTACTAAATTTCTTGTAAATTGAAATGAAAAAATGAAGACAACTGTTGCAAATAACATGCTATTATCTCTCAAATTATAAAAATGTACCGAAAATTGTATAAATAATCTTGCACAATTAATTATTTTAAATTTGTATCACAATAAGTATCATTTCAGATTCGAGAATTTGATCTGCAAAGCTTTGGAAAATTTTCAAAATTCAATAAACTTGTTTGGTTTAAATATCAAAGTGTGTAATGATCTGGAGAAAATTTCCTCCCCCTTGTGATCAATGTCAGAATTTAGGGAGTGGATACTCTAGTGGTGCCATCTACCGAAGGAGTTTAGGGCAAAGTCGAACTTTCACCTTTTTGGTACTCTGGATAAATGAAAGATGATAGTCTGATTTAAATTCACGTAGCCAATGGCATAATGAGATTGACTTGTCCAAGTGTCATAAGTAACAACAACGCAATTTAAAATATTAGTAACAAAGTTTATTTCATGCTAATGACGTTAAATATTCATGATAATATGATAAATATATAACATAAAAAATGAAATCATAAAATATAAAAAATTAAAATACTAATTTTAATATGAAAAACATACTAGACAATTTCCTTGTATTTAATTTGTGTACTCACTTTCTTCATATAAGAAATAGTAATTTTTCAAATAAATACTTTAATGTTTGTGTTAGAGGATCTTCTGCAAAATACAGTTTTTAAATGTGTTGAAATCAATTTATACTACTTTAAATAAAAAAATCAGATACATTTTTCTTTATACCACTCCTTTTATTTTTTACGAGCATTAATGTCTATTTGCTATCTTCCTTATATGATTTCAGAAAATGCTTTTAGAGAATTTCAAATTTAAGTGGAAGTAAAATGATCCACAAAAAATGTTAGGAATTGAGGCACCTCAATCAATCATTTTAGTTGTTATGCATTAGCTCTGAGATTTAAAGTTTTCTTAAAAGAAAAACTCATTTTACTAATCTGTAAGCTATATAAAGTTTTAAAATGTAAAAAAAATGCTTTGAAGTCTGTCTTGAAGATGAATTTTTTTATAAATTGTGATTGCTTATATTTTGATTTGAAATTTGATTGATTGTTAAATATATGGCAAGTATCCTAAGATACCATAATAAATATTTTTGCTTCTCTAGAATATTTTTTCGAGATTACATGATAAATATTTTTCGCAAGAGATTTGAGAGCTTAAGCCATTCAAACGAAGCTCTCTCTTGGATTACTTTTTCTGTATTAAAATCACCTCTCTTCCACAGTTGACATGATATTGTAAAATATTTATTGAAAGGTATTTTTATTGCAATACTTTTCTCTGTTGTTTTCTATGTTATAATAAACATAGAAAACAAAAAACGGTACTTTAATGTTCTTAATAATATTAAAAAAGTTGCTAATTCATTTCAAATATTTTGGAATGTAGATTTTGTTATCTACTTTTATAAGTTATTCATTATGAATTTTATAAGTAATTCATAATGAAACGTTATATGTGTTTAATTAATTACTTTTTAATATGATTTACAAAAGTGTTTTTAGTTATTTATTATAATACATTCCAATATGTGCAGTATAGTGCTTTGTAAAATATTGCGACAAAACTATTTTATTAAGCTTCTAATGTCAACGCTGAAATTGAGGGCCAATGAGAATAGCAGGCACAGATTCAAGTTCCATCTGCATGAGACCAAGAGAATTTCTAAAATGGCTAAAATTCTCTAGGGCTCGAAAAATAATTTAAAAAGTATGAATGTTCTATTCAAATTGTATTTTTGTAACTGTTCTTACTGAGGTTAAAATTAATAATGAAAAGCTAATAAGTATTGATTTACATCACAAACACTTGCAATATCTCTACAGATTCTGCATTCAAAAATGTATTATAAAACAGACAAGAAACTCCAGTGCTAAGAGCATTTAATAATACTTTTGATATGATGTCCCCCAAAAATTTTTACGAAAAGTAAATTTATATAGAAAAACTTACGCATTTATTTTTGTAATTTTTTTTATAGAAATGTGTAAAAAATAATATATATCATGATTATTATTAAATTTTCAAAGATTGTTTATATTTCTGTTTTATATTGGAATAAATATCACTTTCTAAATATAAGAAAATGTCTGTATTATAAGAGAATTATCTAGGCGATTTCTGTAATAAATAAATGAATAAAATTCTTTAATACATATGTTAAAAAAAACCGTAAAATCTTATTAATAAAATAATTAGTATTGCATTCCAAAAATTCAATGCATATATTCAAAATATACATTGTATAAAACGAAATGTTTGCTTGTCTCAACCTTTTATATTTAAAATATAAGAAATTTCTATTTATATAAAATTTCACTCTAACTTTAGTTTAAAATGCTTTCTAATATTATGCATTAAAGGAAGTTACATTTATAATTGTTTTTATTTCTGTCTGATTATGTTTTAACACTGTATGAGCGGTTTTCATTCCTTATAAACTTTAAAATATATTTCAAATTCTTGGTATGAAAAATATCTCTATATTTAGCTTCCATAGTAACAATTTTCATTTGGAAATATTTTGCTCTTATTTTTTAAAAACTGATGAAATTAAAATAAAAGTATATATCCAGCATATCAATTCATGTATATTTATTATATAATCGTATGAATATTAAGAAATTCTAAAATTCTGTAATATATTACGTATCATAGTTATATAAAAATAACTGAATAAGGTGACTATATAAAGTAGTGACGAATATCTAGAGAAATATTATGATATCAAATCTTTATAATAATTAGCCGCAATGTCTTAAATATTAATGTTTACTGTTTTATATCTTTCTAAATTAATTTTGCAAACTATACATCTTGTTTAAGAGAAATGATACCAAGATGATTAAAAAGCTATAGATATTTAAATTATATTAAATTTTAATTTCAAAGTTTTATTTCTGATCTATCTTTTGATTCATTAATAAAATTAAACTTCTGACCTTAAGTTCATTTTTTGGGTGAAACTCTCCATTTTTAGCTATAGGCGTTGTAATTTTTGAAATTAACTTTCGATTGTTGTTGTTGTTGTTGTCGTGTGACAAGTGCATGGAGAAAAAAAGAAAAGGTAAAAAAAAGACAAGTCATATGGGACCAAAGGCATGGAGCACTGCCCTGGCCACATCTTCAGCTTTTTCGGTATAGAGGGTGTCATGGCAGCAGTTGGGGTCGATGCTGATTGGTTGGTTGGTTGGGTTTTATGGCACAAGGTCCAAAAACGGACATGCTGCGCCAAGAATAAAGCTTAGAAGCAGATATTTTATTATTTTTATTATTTTATTTTATTTTATTTATTTATTTATTCTTATTATTTTATTTTACTTACTTTTTTTTAAAAACCCAAGCAACATTAAAACTTTAAAAAACAAAAATCTGTGTATGCATATTCTTTTAAAATCCTATTATAAAATATAAAAGGAAAATCAAAATTATATATACTTTTAAAATTTAAAAAATGTAAATTATATATAATGTAAAAAACCTATTGCCCTCAAAAAGGCAAATAGGTTCCTGTGGGGTGGTTCCCCAAGCAAATCAAATAATGTTAAAATATCACAATTAAAAAAGACTAAACGATATTGGTTAAAATATGAGCATGAAATTAAAATATGATAAAACAGTGAAGAGGTCGATACTGAAGAGGGTTGAGGCAACAGAGATGCAACTGAAGAGATGCCTCGGATCCAGCGGAACTCCTCTGCAGTGAGGGCATTCTGTGTAGGTTCTAGATCCATCGGGCATGATTTCCATACCCCTTATGTGCCCAGTCCGCATTCTACTAATGGTAGAGGAGATACCACGGTCAGGATTAAGCTCCGGTAGGCACCATTTTTTCCGCAGTCCCCCGCAGAGTTGATGCCTTGCAACTGCGACTTTCGATTGTTGATTCTGGTTAATTTCTCTCTCATGAACAAATTGATATCACAAAAGTAAAAGCTTAACTAACTCAGGCTTTATTTAAAACAGACTAATTAAATGTAAAAGTTTTACCAAATTCATTTACAGATTCATATTTTTAACCTTCCAATATTATATTAATATACATAAATATGTAGTACATTAAATTATTATTTCAAAATATGATTAAACGCTTTAAATTATAAGATTAATACATTGTAATTGGACCGACTCCATTTTGTTAGGAAACAATAAAATCATATTTAACAGTCAGTGTTTTGAAATTTATATGAAATTATGTTAATTTTTAAAATGTTGTTTGAAAAATAGGCAAATTTTACATTTCATAATTAGTGTTATACCAAGTTAATTTATAAAATTGTACCCAATATTCGATTTTCCGTTAGTCTTTTCAATAAAACTTTTTGCCAATTCATCTGTAGCTTCGGAAACGCATGTAGATATTTTAAATAAGATTTTAATATGGTATTGTTTCCTTAATGTACATATAAATAAAATATTTAACACGAAAAAATGTTTGAATTGCATTATTTGTTCATGCTTATGTGTAGAAAATAATGCTTTTTGGAGAATAATGATCTAAGTATTTGCATAATTAATTCTGTCTAACTTTAATGTTCACAAATAGAGTACTACGCTAGAATGAACGTGTGCTCATTTAATAAAATTACATTGTATTTATACGTTATGCTGGAATGAAAGCATAAGGACTGCAAAACAACAGTTATGAATTTATTAAGTGCATTTTTGCAATTTATTTTGAATACATTTATAAATTTCGCTGTTATTTTTATTATTAGTATTTTACCACTTTTACAGCCAACATTTATCACAATTAAAGAAGCAATTTAAATTACATTTTACAAATTCTGATGTACCATTCATTAAGCACAGTTAAGTAAAGCACAGCAGCAACAAGTTAAATTTGTGACTGATTTACTCTTTACTAAGCACAATTAAACAAGTGAAATCTATAGTTGAGCTTGTTTGGAACAATAATTGTTTGCTGGGAGAAGTAAAATACAATATTTTGAATCAAAAATTCAATTTCTTTACCAAAAGAAAAAATTGAAACGAACATAGAACTGCATGTATGCAAGAAAAATGCTAATGCAAAATTTGCACTGAGGCAAATATTTTCGTTAAATCTGAAGGTCTTGAAGGAATCAAAGGTTTTTTCATGCCATCATATAGACTGACTGACATGACAAAACGTGAATAGAACATGTCATGTAGAATTTTTCTGACGTTTACATCCTTCAAATAATAAAAGTATTAGATGTGAATCAAAGTTAAATTTCCAAAAACAATTATCAAAACCAGGTGGAGTTCATAGCTAGCCCAAATGGTCTCCTTTTTACTAGAATTGTTTTTTAATAGTTCAATGATGTTGTTTTGTAAGGATAGATTCACAGATTTTCTTCCTTTAGAGTGTCTGCAGACTCAATCACAATGCATATTATAACTCATTGGATTGTGAATTCTTTGTAACAAGAAATTTAACTTAAGTAGCTTACTCATGAATCAATTATTTACGCAATAAATACATTTATTGATAATTCATTTGTACATTTTACCGAAGAAAACTTTGTTCTTATAAAAAAGAAAGCAGATTTGAAAGCAACATTTTATTTTTATTTACTGACATGTTATTTCTTAAAATTAAAATAAAAAAGAAAATTTAAAATTTCAATTTCATTATTTAACATATTAATGTGTTTTATACCTTTAGTGAAACAATACAAATTTTAGATTACAATGCACCCTTTAATTTTGAGAATAATTTTGTATTTAAAACAAAAATTTGATTTTTTTCTTTTTATCATTCTTAAAAGTAAAATAATGTTTTTAAATTTTACAATATAACAAATAAATTTCAATACTTTAGCTGTAGAATGAAATAATGTGTGCAAAGAAAATTTTATAAATCAAACTTTTAGCGTGATAATTTTAATCATACATATCCACCATACAAAATGGACTTCTTAATTAAACTTTGTGTGAATAAAAAAATAATTGATATAGGAATACTAATAAGCAATAACACTATTTGCAAAAGTTAAGTAATTTTTTTTCAAATTCAATTAAATAATTTGATAAAACTTATAAATTAAAATATCTATCCTACACTTTTTCCTTAACTTCTTTCTCAGAAATTATATAACTTTCATACCAATTAGAAAATTAGACTTTTGCGTTTTTTGAAAAATGTGCGTAAGCAAACTTTTTTAATATTAAAAGTAGATAATATTGTTGTTCATTACAGCTTGTTTTTCGATATAAGTAATTTAATTTTATGACACCTAAAATTCAACAAAGTTAATTTCTTGAATTAAATAAAATAAAAAACTTAATTTTCTTGTCGCAGTTTAGGAAGTTTTTTCTTAAGATTATTTAATCATGTTAAGCAAATTAATTTTTATAATCAAATTGAGCAATAAATGAAATTATTTAACGTAATTATTGGTATAAAATTATTATTTTTCTGCATAAGATATTATTTCTTTGTCATAATTGAGAGATAATGTTTTATGGAAAATACTTCTTAGTTTTGTACTTTATTACAAAAAATAAAGTTCTATTGAGTTTCACAAAAAGCTGACTTTTTTGTTATTTAATGTTCCCTTTGTAAATTATATATTTTAATACTTACCATTCATTTTCTAGCCATTGTTTATAAATCTTCTTGCTTGCTTAGTTTTGCTTTTGTTGTAAAAACTATTGGTATTTACTAGAAGAAATATTTACAATATTTAAGGAAGTTGTTTTTTTTAATCCATACTTCATAATACACTTAATAAAAAATACTGCAATTGAAAAAAATAATATTATGTTTCACTTATCTTAAATACTTCTATAATTTTTCTTGTATGTAAAAATAATATGTTGCTGAAATGATTGCTGGATGAAAATTACTAATAAACACCAGAATATACCTAAAATTGATGCCTTTATTAATATTTTCAGACTGGAAATATCAGAGTTTTATCACACTAATTTCATTGAAATTACAATATTATATATTTTATCATTTAAAATTAGCCTTTGAAACGTAGCAGAATAAATAAAAGAAAAAAAGTATAACTGCAAAATTTACTATCACTGGAATTTCTTCCAGTGATAGTAAATTTTGCAGTTATAAGCTTAACTTCACCAAAAAACCGTAGTATTGACCACAGAGCAAGAGATAAGGCTTCAGTTGTGTCACAGTAAGAAAATAATTTTGCTCTATATAGATGATCTCGATTTCAATAAATTTTTTTGTTTAAGGAAATAGCAGTTTTACACAAACTGTTAAAATATTGCTCATTATGACGTATATTAAATATTTTTTTAGTAAATTGATTAATTTTTTTACAATAAGGTAAAATATAGTTTTCCATTCAATAATTCGTGGGTTCGGTTCCTACCTTGGCTTTGGATGTTTGGAGTCCACTCTCAAATATAGGTTTAAGTTTTAATTAACCATTTTGTGTCGAAACTGACTGTTATTTGACAATCACATTAATCCCTAAGAAATATGTAATAAAATTTATATTGAACGCAACAAAAAATAAAAATACTTTACTAAAAAAATCAAACTTTCACGATATTTTCAGTTTCTCACATCATTTCAATTTTCACAAGTCTTGAACTTCAACAGTTAATCTTGAGATTAATTCTCAGTATAAGTTAGAAGAAAATTATGTTTTAATTTATAAATAAGATGTTTTGACGAAACGTTCTTTAATTTACGATACACATTAGAGAAAAATTTAATGAAATAATTATTGAAAATTAATGGCAAGAGAACATGAGAATTGAAGGAAAATTTAATTACGCCAATGAAAAAGTGGCATCTAATAAATAGTTTTAATTATCTTACACAACAGAAAATCTATGCACTTAATGAGCAATAAACCAGATTTGATACAGTTTTAATGAATTTAAGAGAAATATTCGGGTAACAAAATATAAATTACATTGTAGTAAAACCTTTATTATTACATTGTTCAATTTTATATGGAAAAATTTTGAATTAAAAATAGAGTGAGAAATAAAATCAGTGTTGAATGAGTTTTTTTCGATACTTAATGCAAAAATTACCATCATAAATTAAAAAATTTCAATTATTGAGATTTATGATTCTGAAACAAAATCTATGTGAGATTCTGTATGGTAACATTTTAGGAAAGGAAAAAGTTTTATACCTATAAGTGATTAGTGATCATGGTATATATATATTTTTTCAATTTACAAGATTTTCATTATTTGAAATAATTTATATATTAACTTAGTAGAAGAAATTAAATGATTATATAATTAATTTTAAATCTGATTATTAACGTTCACTATCAATATTATTATTTTAAATTTAATAACTCTTAGATACAAGGATATATGCATTATAAATCAATGTAAATTTTGTATTTTTAAATATCATTCTACCTTTTTTTGTTAAAAATCAATTATACTTCAACTTGGTTAAAGAAAACAAAGGTGCGTTATATGAGTTGGTTTATATTAATAACTACAATTAAAATTTAAATTTAATAAAATTTATAAACTAGAGATCATGCATTACAATTCAATTAATTCTGCTTAATTTTTTTAATCTTTTTCTGACATCTTTCTAAATTTTCCCTAAGTTGTAATAAATTATTTGTATTTGAACTTAGAGGAAGGTAGAAAGAAAATATGACTTAATTTTGTATTGGTGATTACATTTGTTCATAGAATGCGCTGTTAAAATTAATTAAATGCAAAAAAACAGAACACATATGTATTTTTAATTTGCAAATTCTTTTTTTTTTCTTAAATATCAAAGGTTTTTATAGAGTGGAAATGGAAATTAAGTTAAAGATAGAGTAAGCCATTTTTTCAAATAACTTTCAGTAAAACTGAGGGTTTTGAACTCAACAACTGTTGATCAAGTAAGAAAGCAAGTGATAATGTTTTTTTTCTGTAATTATATCTGCCAATGTGTAATCGAGAAAATTTTTAGAGTTTTTCCTTTAATGATATGATTTAACTATCTATGAAAAGTCTATTAGGAACAAAAATGGGTTGAATATACGAATGTCTCAAAATAGCGATCAATTGTAATGCAATCCTGAATACGGTGTCAAATTAACTTTCTGGTAAAAAATTGCGAACCACTAGTTTAATATACTAAACCACAAATAATGAACAATACATACATAAATGTACAGACAAGCTCCGAAATGTACATTAAGGTTGTTATGACGCTGAATTAAATTGTTTGATGTGAATTTATCACGTAACAAATTAGAAATCAAATATTTATTATCTTCTATGATTGCGCATAACACAATATTAAATTCAAAAGAACAGTTTATAAGCTAAAACACACAATAACATATTCTCAACAGGCTTGTTCTACATCCTTCTTTTTAGAATCCAGCCTTTTTCTCATCTGTTTTTAAAACTAAGTTTGCTACTTCCGCAGCATCATCTCGAGTTTTCGAAATCATTACAAGATTAAGGAGCTTTAAAACTTGCCTATCACGAAGGGCCTCGCAATTTTCAAAATTCAATTCTTATATTTCAGATGTGAATGAAATCATAAGGAGGAGGTGAGACGCAGCGTTTGTTGATCCGGGGATCCGAGCACCATAAAGGTCCTTAGGGTCAACGGTCTGATGGACCTTGTCTCACTTCGTCAGACATTTGGAGGATAAGCCACAACAAATGTGAACTCGTCATTTGACCGTGGATCAATAATGAACAATATAAATCTGTATAAATGTGTGATATAAATAAATTTTAAAAGGTATTAATTTTTTAAAATAATACGATTGTGCTTATCATGACCAGATGGTCATATATTGTTTTAGCTCTTAGGCTAATAACTGAAGATTGATGTGAAATATCACATACACTCCCAGAGAATTTTTCATAAACTGTGGTCTTAATTTCCACATCTCAAGGTCGGAAACATGGATATTTCCCAAGCATACATCTTAATATGATACGCTTACAAAAAAGAGCAAGATAACATTTTCTTATGTCCATTATTTAACAAGTTGAAAGCAATGTGTTTGAGGTGAATTTATGACTTTAAACTATATAGTATACTTTCCTATATCTAAGCTCTGGTGAACGTATAACCCCATTTATTGTAGAATTTTTAGTAATCAAACACCTCAGCGAAAGAGTGCAGGAATTGAACTCAGAGCTTTACAATCGGCAGGAAATTTTCCTAGGCATAGGACATGGTGAAACCATAATCACATTGATTGCAGTTTTTGAATGTAAAATTCTTAAATATAGGGGTAGGTATGTTGTGGCGGGCACTTTTGGAGCTCTTTCCTAAGATGTTTGTAACTTACAATGAAGAAGATAACTGGAGATGATTTATAGACAGTTGATTAACATTGCTTAAGAAAAGTCGATTGAAGTATTTTAATTAATCGGTGAACACTAAGAGAGATATTTCTTGATATGAGCAGATAATTCTGATTAATAAAATTTGTGATAGAGAACAGTTCAAGGATTTTAGAAGTTACAAAATTACACTTTTCATGCCATTAATATTAAAATCTTTTAGTTGAAGTAATTCGCAGCAAGCAAGAATTTTACAAGCAAGATTTGATGATAATTCAAATATCCAAGAGAAAGATAATGCTCCTAAATGTTTACCACTTTTCCATAATCTTGTTTACACAGAATTAGTTACTTCAAAAGCTAAAATCGGCAATAGACTTGATACCTTAGGACTATTCGATAACCAATCATTCCTATTTAATTTTATAAAAATGAAAATGAAAATCTCTTAGAATACAGTACATTTTCTTCTTAAATATATGTAGTTCAGAAAGTTAAAATGTCGATATATATTTATTTTTCTTCAACTTAAAATATATTATTGCAACAATAAGCACAGATCTATGCAAATAACGATCATTTTCTCCCACACATGAATTTTCTCCCACACATGAATTTCTCCCACACATAAATTTCACAATGTTTATTTTGTTAAAAATGCATTATTACAAAAATTGTGATGGGAATATGTTGAAATATAATAATATCCATCTATACATCAAAAATATTTTATGTTAGAAATTTATATTTTTGCTGACTGTAAAAAATATGTTAATTTTTTCTTCGAATTATTAAATACAATCTAGAATCTTTGAAGTTTCAAAGAATATAATTAATATATGTATTCTTGTCATTGTTGCAATTTATTGCATCCAAAATTCATTGAAAAAATACATTGTTATTCTATTCATTAATATTCTTATAAATGAGTTTAATAAATAAATTCATCAAGAAAATATCAACTCATAGTGTAAAAAATCAAACAAATTTTATTACATTAATCATTTATGTTATACTCTTAAGATTAATATTTTATATTATGCACACATATAGATTGAAGACATTAAATCCACAAGAATATGTACACAGCAAATTTAAATGATGTTTCGGTATGAACTCAGCCCCCAAAGGAATATTTAAGTTTGGAATTTTCTCATTTAAATTTTTTGTATTTATATTTTTTTTAAATTTCTTTCAAATTAAGTCTAACTTATAAGAGAATATGGTTAATTGTTTCACCTTCAGTTGAACAGTTTGCAGGATTGATTCTAATATCGGGTATGATTAACATCTGTATTGGTTCGAATCCCATTTTTAATTGCATATCGTAGTTCAGTTATCTCTCATGAGTAAGAAATGCTATTAGAATGGCACAAACAAGCCTTGCTTAAATGTTCGCAATACGAAGATTCTTTAAGAAGTAAAAAGTGATTTGTTATTAAAATGAGAAGCAATATATGATATAAAAAACAATTCTCTTATATATTTTCATTTACAGAGCTCTTCTTTCATTTCCTTGCAAAATCATCGCTTACATTTAGACATTTGTCGCATTTGGTCTTGAGTGAGCATTGAAATTGCTATGCATTTTCGCCCACATTTTTCTGCCTTCTGTCCAATAATAGAAGTGTGCATGATTTCTCCTCCTCTATTTATCACTTCCAAAACACTTACCAAAGAAAAAAAATTCTTTCAGCTCAGATATAAGATGAAAACTGCTTGATTCATGATCCAGCATCTAAAAAGTTTCATTTTTGGAATGATCGAGCAGTTCCTGAGTTGATGCAGGTATTTGAAGTAAAATTTGCGAGAAAATCTAATTCATCAAAAAAAATTTTGCTTTCAAAACTATTAATCAATCTCTTTTTTTGTCTTACAATGATGATTTAGTTAGATCGCAGTGTTTTATTCATTTATTTTTGATATGAAATACCCATTAGTACCCATTAGCTAAATGGATTAAAGGCGGTAGAATATAACACTGGTAATATGACTAGTAACAATAGTAAGGAAACTCGTGATCAAGAGTGACAAATCTTTAAATTTAGAACCTCACCGTGGGGTGGCGCACTACTCTTAAAAGTAAATGGTCTTCGGGTTCAATACTGTCCAATGTTGAACAACAAAAGAGGGATGTTACATTTGTATTCCACATAAACACCTGTCTTTGTGGGTGCTTGTGAGTTTTCCTAGTTTCCAAACGCGAATAAGAACTACTATCAACAAAAAATCATCGCCGAAGGACCATTATGTGGAGACGTTAAAATACCTTACAACAGCCTCAGGCCTTTAGGAAATCCACAACGTGGCATAAAAACTTTTGAATTAAAGAAATGTTTATGTAAAGAAGTCTATAAAAAATTTAAATGTGAAAGAACTGCTTTTTTTCTTTCAAAACTTTTCCCTTCTTAAAGTTAAGCGGCTTTTACTTTCTGTTATCTATACTAATTATGAGTTCAAGTTAACGGTACGAATATATATATATATATATATATATATATATATATATATATATATATATATGTATGCATACAGTATAAGCTAATACAATCACAAGATAAATACAAAGAATGTCTCATTAATTTTAATATGGTTAAGTAGCAATATTTTAGGCATTTTATATTTTTGAAAACACCATAGAAAAAAAATTTAGTTAAAGAAAAAGTCACGAACTGAGAGTGAAAAAATATTACGGATGATAAATAAACATAAAAACGGACAATTTGATAAGCATATATTTTAATGGTAATAATATTTTTCAATATTCATAATAACTGTGTGTATCTCAACTATTGTTGTGATTATAATTCAAATAAAAATATTCACAAATGAATGTGCTTAAGATTATAACAAATAATTACTCATTTTTGGAATATGAATGTGAAATTACTTATTTCATTTAGCCGATTCTATATGCTTGCCAGTGCTGTTATGATATATTTTAGAAATATGAAGGTGGCTCGAAATAAATCAAATTTGCTTGCGGAAACATATTTATTATAAACATATTATGAAACTATTATTTATATGTAATGAATATACTTCATAATCGTTTTCATCTGCATGATAAACATCTGCATAATGTTGCACATTTATTCCACTTCTATAATGAAATATTGCATATACATTATTAAAGGTATAGAAATTCTATTTAAAAATTTCTCAAATTTCAAATATTTTCAAGGGTTTTTTTATAAAAGATTATGATAATTACACATTTCATATATTCATTAAACTTATTATAAGAAACAAATCTTTGTAAAAATTATTTTAATGTTATTTTTATGTTTTTGATGTAAGTAAAATGTTTATTTACCTTTAAACACAGCTTATTTTGAAATTCGAAAGCAGAATGTATTTTTTTTATTTGGGAGAAATTATTCTACGTTTTGAGTAAATAAGATATGGAATGTAGTAAGAGCAAATGAGCAATGTAGACACGTTCAGGACTATTTTAACCTTTCCACACATTTTTAAATTGGTACTGTCACCATTTGTCTTGTTGAAACATATATTTCTTTATTTAATAAAGTTACATACTTCATTCATAAAAAATGTACTTCTTAGAGTTTGGATTTTAAAATGAGCTTTATTTTTTTAATTTACTGTAAAACGTAGGATAAACTCTTATCAAGTAATATTTTGCAGAGTTTACAGATGATGAAATATACACTATCATTTTGTATAAATGTATTTCACAAAAATACCAATTAAGGTGAATCAGATATAATAATTTTAATAACCTTTTTTTATAAGTTACGAAATATTTATTGTATACTTTATTTATTATAATATATACTGATGCAAATTTAAAAAATTTCTATGGCTCGTGTTATCTCAATATTTAATGTTGAATAATTTTACCTTTAGCTTATGAATTGTTTTTTTAATATTTTAAAATACTTATACAATGATGGATATGTTTTCTGAAATTGAAGTTATCTTTTAGTTTTGTTAATTTATAATGAATGTGATAGCGTATCCCAAATAATTTACTAGTTAATTTTACAAATATTGAAGCAAAATTTTTCGGTTAAAAATATTTTGAAATATGTAATATTTATGCAATTAAGGAATTTTTCACTTAAGAATTGCTTAATATACATTACCTCTCAGAGTGCTAGATTGTTATATTTATAAAAAAATTATAATTTAATGTAGGATAGATAAAATTTCATCAAAATGTATTATTCTTTTATTCATTTGTATTTAAATCATTCCTAATAATCCCTCTAAAGTTTAATAGAAATCACTGCTACTAATTCTCAGGCTTGAATCATTTTACTTCCTAAAAACGGAAGACGGAGGGTTTAGATAACAAGTAGTGAATCGTCTAAGAAAGGAATTTCCTAATTAGTAGGTCGTTTCCTCGTTTCATAGAGAGATAAACCAGAAAATTCTACAGCAACTACACCGACAGAAGTAGATGCTATAAATAGAAGTGCAACATTTACGTCCGTTCTAAAAAACGGTTGAATCGAATCTAGGTTATTGTTGTTACTTATGATACTTGGACAAACCATGCTCGCTAGGAGACAGCTATACGAAATTAAATCATAAAGGTGCGCCTTTCGTTTAACCAGAGCACCAGGAAGGTGAAAGTATGTCTTTACTTTAAGACTCCTCCGAAAGATGGCACCACAAGAGCACCCACTCCCTCAATTTCGAATATGATCTGGAGTGAGAGGAAATTTTCTCTAGACTATTTTACCCATGGTAACTGCTCAAGGACCAACTGCAGGACTTTTGATTCCATAGATTTAACGATTGCGTATATTCGAATCCGGGTGATTTTATTCACCAAAACATGATATGATCATTTGGATATGATGACCTTAGCAGAGGTATATTGCACTTCCTCTTTCTGTTTGCACATTTGTCAACTCAAATGCTTCAGAATTTTTTTCGTTTTACCTTTTGTGTCATATGAATATGTCACGAAAGACGCATTCACATGTCAGAGTCAATGAAATCCTCTCAGTGTAACAGCTTCTTGAGAACTGACTGATCAATTTTTAATGCGATATTAGAAATATAAGATAGAAAATATAATAAATGAAATGTGTAAGTAAGAAATGTAAAAGAGTTCGTTTAATTTTGATAAAAAATTTTAACGCAACAAAATGATACTAACAATTTAGATATTTAAGTCAATAAGTCCGATAAAAGGTTTCCAAATATTTAATAACCCCAAAATACCCACAGTCAAAGCATTTGTATCCGTAACTGTGACAGAAATCTCGTTCTTTAGTATCAATAATTATATAATGAAGCAAACACAATAAAATCTATCCTCGTATCTTACTTTAATTCTACCTACACACAATGTGACCCTAGAATAATCGTCTCCTCAGAATTATATTTCATAGTATGAAACAAAGTCTGGAAATTAGAATAAAAAAGCAACTTGACACTACAAACTCATTAATTTTGTACCTTGTATTTAATAATTGACGAATTACCAGGAATGGCATATTTTCATGCATTGCCTGCCATTATTAGTGAAATAAAGGAAAAGTGTAGGTATGATTTACTCAAATCAGCCAATTAAAATAGCATTTGATGAAAGATTTTTCAATTTTCAGATAGTGATAAATACATTTTTAGCATCTGACAGCATTTTACTGATATTCAATTCGAAAGAAATAAAATGATTTTCTGTTATATAATAACAGCATTGCTAAGAGATATGCTATAAAATTTTCTACATGCTATTAAAATTTTCTTGAACTATAACTCGCTTTAATAAAAAATACAATTTTTTTCATTGAAATTTTATAGTTTATTGTAAGCTTATTTCTTCAAAGATTATTATTAAATACGAGTAGAATATTAAAATTTATTAGGTTATTGACAAAATTGTTTTCTCCAATTTTGTTATTTTATAAAATATTATCAACATATGAAAAATGTTTCTTAAAATCGGTACAAATAAGTAAAGTAACTTTAATAAATATATATCCAACGAATTGTGATTACCACCAGTTAACAAATCTGAAGACATTTATTTCCTCTTAAACTTATATTATGTGTGTAAATACATACATACATACATACATGCACACACACACACACACACACACACACACACACACATATATATATATATATATATATATATATATATATATATATATATTTATATATATATATACATACATATACATATATAATATATATCACTATTATAGCACATCAAATAAAATTCTATTGCAAGCAATAAAGATATTTGAGGAAGATATTTATTTTTTAATTTTATTTTTTTTCTAATGCGTGGCTGCCCTTAGGACTTTGCTCTATTCTGCTCCTATAATGGGGGTGTCTAAAATGTATAGCCAATGCATGTGCCATCTTCACCCCGAAAGTGAAATGATAAAGAAAGACAAACTCAAAGAGAGAAAGAAACCTCCATGACCGAACCAGACCGGAACCTACTGCTTCGAAGTTAGGGGTGCTAACCTCGCTATCAACAGCCGGCTTATTTTTTAAATTAATGGAAGCAATTTTTAGATAATTTACTAGTGTGTTTTGCATACTTTATAAATTGCAGTTAGTCAACTTTGATGATACTAATACTTGTATTATAAATCAATTCCTGTAGAAATTCTAAGAATAAATACATAATATGATATTAAAATATGACTTGGAATAGAAATTTGAATAATTTTAAATGACTGAATTTTGTGCATTTTAATTGTGAAATTTATCTCAATTTGGCTTTAATAATTAATTTATAAATATTACTAATAATACTAGTTATAATATTACTAATTTTTTGATAGTTAGTTCAACTTGAAATATTTCGTTGGTGCATATGTGAATTTATTTTATTTACATAATTTTCGGAGAGCTTTGTAATTATTTAGTCAAATAATATTTTTCTCACATTCATACCTTCACATATTGTACAAATGAAAGAAGATAATTATTATAAAAAAAAGCAAATACTTCCAGCAATGGAAAGGGTTAATAATTCTTTGGTCTTAATTTTCAGAAAAACTACTTTAAGAAGCTGCATCCATTCAAGATTTAAAAATTTTATCTAAGTGCAAATATAGAGATTTTTATAGTCAACAGTACGTCATTTTTTTACTTTACAAACAAAGTAACAACAACAAAAGTGATAAAGGCTGTAGAAAAGTTATTTTAAGAAATGTTTTTAATTATTTTTGCAAATCTGCTTCAAATAAGTAATTTAACATAACTGAAAATTTGTACATTCCCACAACTAATTTATGATAATATTATAAGATTTACTTTTACGCCTCCTTAAAAAAATCTAATAAAGAAAATAGAATATTTATTTAGGAAAATGAAAAATCAAATGTTTGAACAAAGTATAGAGAAAATAAATTTAATTCTTCCACACATTAAATTAAATTTTTATTTCTTTATATTTGTTACCTAATTAATCTATATATTTTACTATTTGTATGCTTATATATATAAGTTTATCAATGTGAGTCAATTTATTGTTAATATGCATCATTTTATTCGTTATTCTTACCTTACATTGAAATATCTTACCTTATATTAAAACGAAGAAAGCAAAAGGAAATACATAAAATACTACGAATTCTACTTATTTTTTAATGAAATATTTTTATATTCCTATAAAACTTTTATGCTTCCAAAAATTCGTGGTCATACTGTTACAAAATTTTCGATCATTTTGACAGACCTTTGTCCAATATTTACAATTTTTTGGTGTCAATTGTATTTTGGGCACGCAAAAGTTACAATAGAAAAATAAAAAAAACAAAAAAGTAAGCCTTCTCAAAGAATACAATTTTGCTTCGAACTAAGCGAAAAGGAACATTTGTGTACTTTTGTAAAATTATCTGATGTGCTTGTTTCTACAATAATTCATCATATAACTGAAACTAATAAGAAGTAAATGAACAGCTTAATTTAAAGCAATTTAGCTTTACCATTGTATAATATTCACAAAGATCACTAATAATTCGTTATCTATTTTGAAATAATTTGACAATTAACTAATCAACCGAAAAGTAAAGTAAGCTTAGCTATGAAAAATGAAAAATAAATAATTTGAATTAGCATACAATTCTGTTACATACGTAAAGGTTTCTTCAGTTCTCTCTCTCTATATAAGATTTTCTCTGGTTATACCTATAAATATTTTGACACTGTATAGTGTACGACAGCCTGACAGTTTAAACCAGTTGCAAAGCATTTTTTGTCCTTGGAAAAAATCAGTGAAATTTTTTCCGAATGACATCAAAGTTTATACTGATAGCAGCAAAATAGATTTACGAGAAACAAGTGAAATACATATTGAAGCACCCCTAGAAAAATATAAAACAACATAACCCAGATCTCTATTCCGTGTTTCGAAGTAAACTAATTGCAATTAACGTTGGACTAAAGAGAGTCATGAGAGAAAGCAACTACGGAGACCACTGGATTCTATCTGACAGCCGTAGTTCAATTCAATATCTCAAAAATTGGGCGCAAAAGCCACTTTATCTATCCTATGAAAAGTATAGCTTGTCTGTCACCAGCGCACAGTATACTTTTAATGAATCCCATCCCATGTTAATATCTACGGAAATGAATTATCCGACACTCTTGCAAAGGAATTAGAAAAATATTCTTCACTTTTACGCCAGAACTCACGTATTTAGGGTATTATCAAGGCAAAAAGACTAATATGAAGCACAATGGTGAATACCTCCGCTTTGCAACTGGTATATAGGCAAAAACAAAAACCAGGACTTTCTCTATTTTTCCCTTGTGACAAGCAGAACAACACTTGTCTGCCCCTGCAAGCCAGTGGATATTTGAAAGGTATCGCATTTTCTGGGTTATACCAAGAGGATTTTTTTGTCATAAAGGTCTTCAGGAACAGGCATTACCTCAGTGCGTCTTGGACTGCTTTAAAGTGGACTGGGAGGACTTCCACAATTGACCACTTCTTGTATCAGACTTCATTAATGTCAACGGTTTCATTGCTCTTGTCTGATTCCATCAGAACAGATGGGAGATTAGAAACAACAATAAAGCATTTAATATCTAACACGTAAATGATTTTTTGGGAGGACTTTTCATGTATAGTGAGATGTATTTCCATGTCGCTACAGAGAAAGCCCTGAAAACTTCCTAGAACTCATACTGACAGTCTGCATGCAGAAAGCTGAAACCAATTGTCCATCTCCCATTGTTTAACAATGACTGAAATCGAAACGTATTTTTTAAATCTGTGGAGAGTTGTCCAATTATTAGGTGATGGTTATCCTACACTTTTTCATTTAAATGCTTTTCACATCTACATACAGTTTCAAAAATCCCCGTATGATATTCTCAGTAACTTGTTTATCAAGCAAAGTTGCAATTGCCTTTTAGACAAAAAATTCCATTATCGACACAAATTATAATGATCCTCTCCGAAAACATTAGAAAGGAATTTTTCCAAAACAAAACATTCATCAATAACAAGAAGCTAAAATGGTTTCTAAATAGGAGAGCCATTCATAATGGGCAGTGAAAAATTATTTTATTTAAAATGGATCTCCACCATGATTTTCAGCCCTCACATTGCTTCTTCAATTCAAAAGTTCCTGGACTAGTTGAAGGGGAAATTTTTGATAGTTCTTCTAGCAATTTCCAAATTTTATAAAGTCTAAAATAATTTCTGGTCATTTAACATTTTGGAAGGTATAATGTTGTAGAATGCAGTGAATATTTAGATTGGCGTCAGAATTACATGGAAATTCTGTAACTCGTGAATAGATTAATTGTAGGGAGTAATAATGTTAAGAAATAGTAGAAAACTTCATGTCTATATAAGCCATTTTTAATAAAGAATGTGCTTTTTAAATAATGTTTTTCTATTTTTAATAAAATAGCATATATTTTCTAAGTAATCCCCATGTACATAAATGCTAAAATAAACTGGCATTTAAAAAGTCAGCAACATATTTAGCTTTTTTCATAACTGCACAGCACTAGAAATTACCTAAGAGACAGAACTTTAATCATAAATGATGACGAAATCAAAGTTGCTGAAAAATTAATGCAATACTAACAATATGGATTCAAACAAAAATGCTTTATTGAACTCAGTATATCGTTACACATGATTGTCTGTCCAAGAGAAAGAACCAGAGATATTTTTTCGTATGGGATATGCAGTTTCTTTACAGCAATGGTTTCTTCTCAACATTTTTCCATGCCCAGCATCAGATTATCCAAAATTTCTTGAGGCAAGATTGACCACTCCTTATCAAGGAATCCAATGTTGCCGTACATTGACCCCCATGAAGTTTAATCCACTCCAATTACATTTCGAAACAGACTTATATGGGAAAGGAGCCCATCTTATAATAGTGATCTACAGCTACAGAATCTCTGTTGAAATTGAAAAGTTCAATCTCCCCACTAAGCACAGTGCCTCTCCATTTGACAATTACAGATTCAAGATTCTTTCCTTGGTGTTACTGGGATTAATCCAAATCCCTACATCTCTTCAATTCACCTGGCGTTGAGAATACTCTTATATAACTTGAACGACTGTCATCAGCAAAGAAGAAATGATTCTATTGGTGAGATGTCCAGCTTTAGCACTCTTTATACCATATTGAATGGTGGCTTTAACAGCTTTCTTTCAAAGAAATACAGGTTTCAGTACAGTGAGCGAATAAACCAACTATGTGTGAAGTCGTTTGAACACAGTAAGCTTCTCCACTTGACACCCCGTTGCTGCTTACAGTTGTTGAGAAATGGCGTATGCTGACTGGTTTCGGGCTCTTTTCATCTGTAGGAGAAATTATCAGCCATCCACTACAGTTGTTTTCATAGGGAGGCCCCAAATATCTTTTATTAAGCAGTACCTATGGCTTTTAAAAACTTTTAATTGTGCAAAACGATGCTTTTATTTATACCAAACTCTTCACTTTCACTGATCATGTCTTTTTTTAAATTTTCAGATCATTCTTCTACTTGGAAAGATATTCTGGTGATTTCTTGTACCTGTATTTCACGAAAAAACGCGTTTGCACTCGCTGTAAATGTCTTTGACTGAGTCTCTATAGTTCATTTTATTGTAATTTTGAGCCAATCGCAAGCATTTTCCACCAGCTCAGGCAAGAAAAATGTCTGGATCATATTGAGGTAACGTACAGAAGTCACAGTTGCCGCTCGATCATTTTCTTCAAAAAAGTAGGGCCCGATGATCCCCACCCTCGACAAAACACACCAAACTATGACTCTGTCAGAGTGTAGAGGCCTCTAATGGAGCTCCATAGGGTTTGTCCCACTACAGTAGCGCATGTTCTGTTTATTTACACAACCACTGAGGTGAAAATGTGCCTCGTCAGAGAAGAAAACAACAGAGTCTGGAGGCAACGCGGCAAGCATGTTTTCGCTACTGCGTTGACGTTCTTCATAATCCAGTGTTTTTAACTCTTGGGCAACAACCAACTTATAGGGGTGTAAATGGAGGTGTCCTTTGACGATTTTTTGAAGGGAACGTCTTGAAATTCTAAGGGCGTCAGCCTGTTTACGAAGGGAACTCCTAGGAGACTGCTCAACCGCAGCTCGAACTCTCTCGATGTTTTCCGGGGTTGAGACAGTTCTAATAGGGCCCCTCCTTATCGAGGACACATTTCCTGTGTCCCTAAGGGCTTTCACCCACGCAAGAATGTGTGTTCCGATTGGGAACTAGACCGCGAGGGGCGATGCGGAATTCTGAACGGAAAGCGCGCTGCACGTGGACAATCGAACGGCCGTTTGAAAAATATGCTTCCACGCAAAACACACGCTGCGCTACAGACTATTCCATCTTGTGAACTGACCTTGATATGGAGACAAATTTCCGATCTCGCTCTTTCGAACCTCATCTTCTTCGAGCAGCGCCAACGGTTAGGAAGCGAGCAATGGCTTTTTCAAATACGTCCATCTGCCGCGCGCCACCCTGTACTTGTCACTTGATACGTTTTGTTCTTGACATTTGCAAAAGCCTGACCTTCCTACTGAACTCTGTGTTCATTGAACTGATTTCTAGGCTTTCTTTTCTACCACTTCATGGTTCATTCTTCTTTTTTGCCAATCAATTTATATTATTATGCACGTTTTACATATCAGTGCACATTAAACGCAAATAATGGCGTACAAAAATTATTTATCGAAAAATAAAAACATAGCGAATCATTTAGGCTTGAAAAATTGATGATTTTTAGGAGGATGCTGCTCATTGTCTTCAATGAAAAATAGGCATAAAGTTTTGTTTTCTTACAATTGTAAGTAGTTTTACAAGGATTTGAGAGAGAACTAAAATAATTTTTCAGAAAAATAAGATTGGATGACTTCAATGATCGGGGAGTTTTAGATTTTCAATTGAAAAGAACAAAAAGAATAACGAAAATATCAAAATATTTTTTGGTTAAATTAATGTCATTGTAAACTAATTATATTGCATTTTTTATAAAAATAATACTGAGAATCAAATCTGTCATTCAAGACATTTGCTTTTGAATCCCAATGATATATTTTGAATTAGACAACAAGTACAGTCAACATTAAATAACTTGCCAACTCAAAACAAAATTGCTTACTGTTGATTCACCAAACAAAAACAAAACCAAACAAATCAAAGTTCCTTGATTCACCAAACATAACAAAAAGTTTATTTTAAAGATATAATATGAAGTATCCACTAAATTTTAGGAATGTTTCCCATGGATGAAATCACCTGAATGTTTTGTTTATCATGGGTAACTCAATATTTAATAGATGATATGCGATATATTTTTCATGAATGAATGTGAGGATAGAATTCAGTGAAAACATAATTAAATATTCTTTTCAGTTATTTTAAATTCAAGCAATACCTGCATTTTTAGGAAACTTTATTTTTTCATTATTTGAATTATATATTGTAATTTCAGAATTTATAATTTTTTTAAATTTTATGTCAACAATTTGTTTATAAACTATTTAATTCATCTATAAGTATATTTCAGTATTACGTTATTTTTCAGTGTTTGGACCATTATTTCAAAACTGCATTTACTTGTATTTTGGAAAAATGTTAAAGTAAAAATAATATCTCTTTTCAAAAAGAAATTCAACAAAACTGTTTAAAGTCTTTATCAAACTTATATAAGTATTATCGATTGTTTTCCTTAAACAAAATTATAATTTTAATACATTGAGTACTATTTTGCTAAGAAGCAATGTACTAATGAAAGAATAATAAATTTAATAAAAATATTATTATTTCTTCAAGATTTATTTGGTATTATAGCAACATTCTTTTATCATTCAACATTATATTCTTTAATTGGTATCAAATACTTCCTCTAAACATTTTCCAGAATAGTAATTGTAAATCTTATACACATTTTGCAAAAAAAATTGTACTAGATAAATTTTAAATTAATATCTATTTTTCATTCTATGAAACAAAATGAAGTGCATAAAAATTTACTTACCTCTCTTCATTTAGCATATTTGGGGAAGGTAAATAAGTTTTCATACAAATTATCAAAACTTAATTATATTCTTTATAATTAGGGCTAATAAGACATAGATAATTTGAAATGGAACGAATTTATTTGAATAGATAGATTTTAAAGTTTTTGCCTCTTTAAGTACAAGACAACCCTAATTTTAATCATGGAAAGTAAACGTAATAGAATTTCTGGAATATAAATAGTATCTATTAAACTGTTTTATTTAAGCTGATACAAAATTTTAACTTTTTTTGATTTAGAATGCTCTTCTCTCATTTCAGTATTTTATATCCATAACATGAGGACACTAATGAAGGGAGATCAAAGTAAATTTATTCTTTTATTCATATAAAATTTTTTATTTTATTTTAATGTGAAAAATATGAATCCCGATTTTCAGTCCTCAATTATTTATAATCTAACAATCCATACAAGAATATTGAGTTACTAAATAATGAATTATTATTTAGCATACCTGAGTTTATATTAGCCAAATCAACTTCCAAAGAAGTTTATTGAATAGTTTAATGATTTATAAGTTAATGATACAAGTTTCAATAAAAACTAAGAGTTAGCTGTTCTTATCCAAAGAAATTTTCTTATTCAATGAAAAAAGTATTAGTAGTCTATATACATATTTCATTGTCTATAATATTTTAGAATATTATGTACCACGCATAGAGTTACATTTTATCATAATATTTAGAATTTATATATATATATATATATATATATATATATATATATATATATATATATATATATATATATATATATATATATATATATATATATATATATATATATATATATATATATATATATATATATATATATATATATAAACATTGATGAATTATAATTTCTACATTTGTTAAACTTTAAAATGAATTATATAATTTGAAATTCAATTTAAATGTTTATATATTATACAATAATGTACATTGTTATATAAAAAGAGAATGTAATGCTTCGTTTATTTAATGCAGTAACACTTTATATGTCATTCAATATGGTAGTTTCTACTAAACTCTACACAGTAAATGAATTTTTACTTTTTCATAATCTTGTCATTTAAAGACCATATTGGTAATATTGTTAAGATTATGAATTTATTAAATTGTAAAGACTTTGTTAGTGCATGGAATGTAAAAAAATCATAACATCAGCAAAAAGAATTAATACTTGTTCTCTGGAATGTAAACTGATCTTTATAAATTATGAACTAATTCAGTATTACAAGGAAATTCCATTAGTAAAATAATTAAATTATTAAAAATTATTTAATTCTTAAAATTTCATTATTAAAATTATCGCACTCAATTTAAACTAGGATTAATAAAACTTTATCTAAATAATTATCAACTATTCAATATATTCTTCAAAAATAATCTGGTGAACAAAAAACTGATATGTTAGAATTTGTATTTTACACATATTTTTTTAAAAAAATTCCGCTTTACTTCTGATATAAATTTAGATTAAATTTATAGCTTTATAAATTTTGAACATTACAGACAATATTACTTAATAAAATCAATGAAATTAGTTATTTGCTTCAATTGATACGGCATAAATAATTTCCTTACTTATGAGAATAGAACAACAAAGAGATAGACTTACCAGGAACTCAAGCACATCAACAGTGACTGTACTCGTGTTGAATTTAACAGAACTAATGCTGAAATTAAACGTCTCTACGCAACAAAGAAACGAGCGTCATGGTATGAGTTTTGTAATAAAATTGATGCTAGAACAAATAACTCTAAGTTATGGAAAATTACCAAATCCCTGAGTAAAGATCAACCTCAAGAGGAGGTCTGCAACACCATTTTGACTATGGATGGTCATCCTCCAAAAGATGACAAATCTACCGCTAACATGTTTGGCTGTCATTATCAAAAAATGAGCAGATTGAGTTTTGACAGAGTCAACAAATGTACTGAAAGAGAGGCCAAAACTGCTATACACAAGTGCCGTAGCTCGGAACTGGGTGATCCTGTCTTCTTGACTGACTTCTCTATGCAAGAATTCGAACCGACCTTAAATGCCATTGACTCGAAGAAATCACCGGACCTGATAACACTCATGGGGATATGGTTACTCATCTTGGCCCAAATACCTCTTGGATATAATTAATCAATCTTGGAATAGTGGCCGACTTCCGAAGGAGTGGAAAAGAGCCACCATTATCCCCATTAGGAAACCTGGTAAGGTAATTAGTTCCCCTGAGAGCTATCGGCCTATCGCCTTGACAAGTTGACAAGTATACCATGTAAAATCATGGAAAGAATGATACTGAGAAGACTCATCTACTTTCTCGAAAACAATGATCTGCTACCCAAGGAACAGTATGGATTTAGGAGAGGGCATAGTACAGAAGACCAGGTCCTGTACTTCTGCCAAAGTGTCAGAGATGCCCATAATTTAAAACCCACCAATCACACCATAGCAGTATTTGAGGATTTATCCAGGGCTTTTGACACGGTCTGGAGAAACAAACTCATTCTTAATATGTTTAAAAATTTTGGAATAAAGGGGAGAGCTCTACCTTGGATCTCAGATTTTTTGAAATCTAGAGTAATACGAGTTAAATTTAATAAATCTCTCTCTAAGGACTTTAAGCTCGGCTAAGGAGTTCCCCAGGGATCAGTCCTCAGTCCCATACTTTTTTCCCTGTTCATGGCAGGTGTGGAAAGGAGGACTTTTGGAAATGGCTGTATTGGCTTATTCGCAGACGATATTGTCCTTTGGTGCTCAGGCCACGACGTTTCATCTATTGAAGATACCCTTTCACAGTCTTTGGGCAGAGTTAGCGATTTTGCTATAGACCACAAATTTTCATTCAATCTCATGAAGTCAGTGGTCAGCTTTTTCACCACCAATAAACACCTTTATAATTTTAAGCCAAAAGTATTCATGAAGGGCCATGAACTGCCATATTCAAAACATCCCAAATATCTGGAATTTGTCTTGGATCAAGAGATTCCTTGTAATAGACATATTGAAGATCTAGTCACAAGAAGCAGAAAACGCCTAAATATATTAAAATACACCTCTGGGTAGGACTGGGATGCTGATGCCTCTACTCTGAAAATTACCTATACTTCCTTAATTAGACCTTTGTTAGAATTGGGTTCAGCCATTTATTTTTGTGCCTCTGATTCTAACCTTAAAAAGCTTGAAAGAATTCAGCAGAGCGCTGCTAGGATCATTGGAGGACTTCGCAACAGCTGCCCTAACAATTTAGCTCTGTACGAGTGCGACCTTCAACCATTACATAGGAGAAGGAAGTATTGCTTAATTAAGTACTTCAATAAACTGATCAGCTTTGGAGACCAACACAGAACTTCACAATATTTAATTAATTGGAGTAATAACCAAAGATTAAAACGTAAAAGTCCATCTGGCAAGCACATTTACAGAACTTGCTGTATAATTATGTTGAGCCCTTCTGCTTGACACCTTTGATTAACCCTGCGTTTGGCCTCTAGGGAGTCACTTTCCATCCCAACGCTCGAAGCAAGTAAAAAGTCGGACCACCCATACTTACTAAAGCAATTGGCTCTAGAGACAATTGACAAGATTTCTATTGGAGCAGCCAGGGTTTATACTGATGGAAGCAAATTGGAGACCAATGCAACAGGCAGTGGAGTAAGTATTGAACTCCCCAACCATTCCATCAAGCTTGAAAAAAGAACTGCTGACCACACGTCCGTCTTCAGAACGGAACTCATCGCCATCATGAGTGGACTTTCTTTGTTAGCTAACAATACACAAAATGATTTCTCGGAGATATGGATCCTTACAGACAGTCGATCTTCGATCCAGCACCTTTTCAATTGGCAATCCATCGGCGACAGTACTAGTAGAAGTATTCTACTCTTGTTGAAAAGCCTTTCAGTTCAACATTTAATCCACTTTCAGTGGGTCCCCTTGCATGTTGGTCTGCCTGGGAATGAAGTAGCCGACGACCTTGCGAAGACTGCCGCCAGTAATCCTTTGAACCTGGAAGATCGCATGGCACTAACACCATCAGAGATCTCTTCCATTACTAAACAATTTACTTCTAAAACCTGGGCTGACCCTCCTGCTCATCTTTGGTACTTCCAAAGACATCCTGGAGCCGCCAAAACATTTAAGGGCTCCAGAGTACATCAGACGACACTGTCTCGACTTTCTACTGGCCACTTGAAGTGTATGATCTTTGAGGACGGTGAAAGAAAATACCCAACATGCCCCAAGTGCGACAATGCTCCGTTTTGCCCGCAACACATCTTGAAGTGCTTGGGGTTTTCTCGTGAGGAGGCTGTGAAAAGTCCACATCTGCTTTTGGACTTTTTGGTTGTCTTTGATCTCAACATGGATCTGGTCTAGTTCCACTAGACCAGATGAGGATTAGTCCTACCACCACCACCACAACAATAAATAAGGATTTATAAATCTTATTAGTTTAGGAAAATCTGATGCTAAATGAAATGTAAATACCAAGTGAAATCAAAAAATGAGTTACTTTGTGAGAAATAAAGTGTACAAGCAGACAGAAAATAAGTTGAATTATTATACCTTGAAGTTATATTCAAAATTTTCAAGTGGAGTTCATGCTAAAATGTAATTGCAATGAGCAATTACATCTGATGTTTAACCATGAAGACGATTAGGATTTAAATTTCTGAAGATTTAATTGTAATATAAAATAATGAAACTTCCAGATATCTGTTTTAAAATCCTAAACGTTTTTATTTAAAAGATGGTGCTTTTTTCCTTTATTTTAACCAACGTGATCAGATAAATTGTGATCAGTGGTAAAAATTGTAACCAATATAAACTCTATTCTGGAATGACGAATAAACTTTCAATTATTTATAACTTATTTAATTCATTCCGAGAATAACTATCAATATTTTAAATACACACTGATTTATTCTTCAAAAAATGGAAGTAGTATTGAGTTCCTGGTTCCCCAATGTAAATGTATAACTGCACTTCCTAATGGAGATATGCTTAGAAAAAATGATCTGATTCGATCCATTGTCCTTATTTCGCCATTTGTATTCAACTATTGGTAAATTTTGGAGCAAACTAGAGAAAACAGAAATCGTTATCATTATTTACTCAACAGAATTTGACACTGTGTTACAAATATCATAACAACTAAAGGCCCCTGCAAAATATTTGAGTATTCACTGAATCTTTGTCACACAAGAAGACTTTCCATAGTGGGTTATACTTAAGTATGATAAAAGAAAAATGTAGGAAAACTCTCAATTATTGTTTTAGAATGTACATGCAAATGCAGGAAGTCATCAACAGTAATTGGAATTGATCTATGAAGCTCTTCCTCTGAAGATCATAATCACTAAGGTAAGTCGAAGGACGACAGGATTGCGAGTTTCTTCAATATGTTCAGATTAAAGTGATATGCAAACGACCACTTGTAATTCCACTTGTAAGTTTACCAGGAGGTACTGGTCATGAGGGGGCTCTTCAGATTTAAGAGTCGTTGATTTAATTATAATCAATGTGTTGCTCTAATTTAACTCTAGAATTTTTTTCTTCCTGCTTCTAGGAGAAGTTTCAGCGTTTTCTGTGTCGTACAACAACAAATTGAACTTACAATGTATTCAATATATGAAACGTTTTTCTCGAAGGCAATATTCTCCAGATGCTCAAACGCTTTACAATAGCTCTCGAATATTAGGACTCCCCATTACAGTAAGTAAACGTTATTTTTCATAAAAGATACTATATTATTGTAATTTATGTTTCTATGACCACATGTGACTATTAGGCAAGCGCAGAGGAGCTTCTGTGATTTTGTTATATTTGTTGTAGAAAATATTGATGCTCATTGTTTATGTTCTTTTTTTTCAAATTTTCCTTTTCAACTCTTCTTGTTTACGAAATCTTTAAGCTCACAGTTACCATAGTTGCTAATAATTGATCTTAATTTGGTTCTTCAACTTTTTTTTCACGGATCCTTCAAGCTGATAGTAGGAAGGTTGACTCTTTAATATTCAGCTCAATAATTCTTGGTTTGACTGATATTATTTTAAAAATTTTCATAGTTGCTGAAAATTTGAAAACGTATAGTAGTTGCTAATTACTGCTCTTAATGTGGTTTTTCAACTATTTGTTCACGGATCCTTCGAGCTTATAGTAGGCAGGTTGGCCTTTCACTTAAATAGTTCGTGGTTTTGGCAGCTAATATTTTAAAAAATTTTCTTAAGTTTTTTTACTAATACAATAAAGTAGTAGTTCGAATGAAGTATGATTCTTGTATGATATACTATGGATAAATCTTGATTTTATTCATACCAAATATCTGTACTAATAAACGGGACAGCAAAAAGATTACTTAAAGCAATATGTCTTAGTCAAATGTGCATTCATGAACAAGAAATGGTCTTAAAGTGTGAAATAAAAAGTCATTTGTGGTTAGTCTCAGTTTCATAAACTTTTACAATGAGATGCATAATAAGAAGAATCATAAATCATTACATATAATTTAGTTTAATTCCTTTCATTTACTCGTCTCAGTGAAAATTGATATTTATAATTTTAAAGTCAGTATCATATTTAAATTGGAATCGCAAAGAATAAATACGGACAATTAGTATATATATATATATATATATATATATATATATATATATATATATATATATATATATATATATATAT
This sequence comes from Latrodectus hesperus, assembly GCA_037975125.1. NCBI lineage: Eukaryota > Metazoa > Arthropoda > Arachnida > Araneae > Theridiidae > Latrodectus > Latrodectus hesperus. Next base: position 95,094,489 of record CM075858.1, on the reverse strand, counting down.
ATATATATATATATATATATATATATATATATATATATATATATATATATATATATAGTTTTGAATACATATTATATAAATTAAGAATTTACTATTTAATTATGTTATTAAATATAATTTATTTTTTAAAAGTTTACTATTCATAATTTCACATTAGTTCATTATAATATTTAAAATATAGTATGTTTTAGGCTGTGGCATAGTTAGCACAGAAAAAGAATAATTAATAATATGTTATAATTAAAATTAAAAGCAAAGACTTCATCTTTTTTCAATAAAATGTTTAAAATAAAAGAAATTCGAATACAAATATAACACTTTAAAAAAATTGTAAAAACTAGGTAAAAAATACTTTTATGCTACATTTGTTTTATCTATAATATTATTTCCAATAAAAATTTGATGAAAATATAAAAAAATAGTTAAAATTTGCAAATTTTATTATAAAATTTTTTTATAAAATAATTAACGCTAAAAATAAAGTTTATAAGAATGTTATGATCAAAAGAAATATTATACCATTTGGCTATACATTAGCTTTTCACAAAAAAGCTAAAGCAAATAATTAAACAAATTTTAAAATCTTCTAATTGGTAATTCTTTACTTTGAAAATATGAAATATATTATAAATAAAGCACAAAAAATATTCACAGTATATTTTTAAGCTTTTTTAATGATTATCATTTTAATTATACTAAATTTTTTAAATAAAGAAAACTTTTTGATAAAATAACATTAAAAAAATTAATAAAATAAATTTTTCATTTCAGTTATTTTATGTCATCAAAAAATTGCAATCAATAAGAACATTTAAGTGCAGGAGAAAACTAAAATGTTAAAATTTTAAAATTCCATTTGGAAGAACTTTGCTATTTTGCATTATTATCGTAATCTATTTATTATTAAAATTAATTGATACAAATATATTATTTTGTATTTTGAATAAGGCAAACTTTTGTCAATAAATGAAAACTATAAAGTTAGGAAACTTTTCTAAGAATCTCAAAAATATATATTTCATCGAAGTATATTTTAAAAAAGATATAAACATATAGTACGTCCAAAGTATTATTCTAGTCATTTTAATTTGAATAAAATTAATTATCTTCTTATATTTTTAATTATTAATTCCATGAAAGATGTCGGTTTTATTTCGGTGGAGATATGGTCTTTAGTGTAATATATTAGACTTCTGCTATTTGTGATCCAAATCTTGCTTTGTTTATCACTGCACGGCCAATTTTTGCACTGGAGCAGTAATCAAGTCGCATGATTGGTGTAAAATAAGGTATTGATGTTACCAATTTATTATTGCAGTGAACTAAGGTTACAAAAGATGAAATTGATAACAGACTTATTTCTATCTCTAGCAAAATTGTTAATAACTGAAAAAAATCTGTCTTAGAAAAGATATTGAGTTCAAACGAACAAGCAAAGAAAACCAGGTTTCTTTTGGTGATAATCCAATCATGTGACATGTACAAAAAATATTCTTTATTACCTATTTAGCCTTATAATAGAATACAGTTACTCTGATAAATGGAAACATCATAATACTTTTTATGTTTATTAGTTAGGCATAGTAATATATCATATTTAAAGATAATAATTTTATTTGTCAACATATTTGAAGAATGTGCTGAATGTTTATACCAGTTACAGTTATTCTAAAATATCGTAAAATCAGTATATATCATATATATTTTTTCAAAATGCGTGCATTTAAATCCATTACTTTGATACAAAATTACAGTTGATTAATTTTTGATTAATAAACAGATTTTAAATTCATAATATTTATGAAACAAAAGTGGGAATTTGATAATTATACATTGAATATTTGATATCACTTATATAAAATAAATTAAAATATTTCTGAATTCAATAAAATTTTAAACATTAAGTTTTTATTATATTGCAATTAATGGAATAAACTATTAGACTTATAAAATTTTACTAAAGAGCAATTTTCCAATTATATAATAAATATAATTAGAAAAATGGTTACTTTAAATTCATAAAAAAAATTTTGTGTACAATGACTTAAACAGACATATTTCAAAGACTGAAACTCAGAAAGAAATGTTTGTGTATTAATTATACTGTCTTCAGATAAATAACTTAATTCTAAACTGAAGATCATATGACTAAATTCATGAAAAGAGATTTGTTTAATGTAGTTCTGCCTTTGATGTAAAATATCGTATGTACAGAAACCAGAGATAAGGAAGGTCTAAATTTATGAAAGCAACGAATTCTAAAATGTAATTGCAAACTGTGCAGAGTTCTTCACTTAATTAAAGGGCTTCGTGAGCGGCCAATGGTTGGATTTCATGGAAAGAGAACAATTCATGCTTTTGAATGAATCCATTCCTATATCGCATATGGAGCTTAATAAATAGGACTGCAGAAAATCACTAGGGCTTTATTGTATCATAAACGCATTTCTTTTAGAGGCTAATTTAAATTTTATGTATAATTCCTATAACCAAAATACACTTAGAAATAAAAGAATATTTATGATTTTTATTTTCATCATTTTAAATTATTTGTTAATTAAAATGGACTCATTATGAAATTATTAAAATAAAAAAATTAGTAGATTATTAAAGTTTGTGTAAAAAGAAATTCCAAACTAAGAATACAAACTTTAAGCAATTGTACTTTTATTCAAAATTATATCTATGTATTTTTAATTAAAATAGATTATTTTTAATTTATAGGCATTATAGGAATTTAGTATTTATTTAATTTTTATGTATTGTGTAAAATTTCATCATCATATATTGATATTTTATCAAATAATAATCATTTATCTTAAAACAAATATTTTAAGTATAAAATTAATTTCTCATCTAAACTCTTAAAAAATATTAATAATAATTCGTATTTAGTCAAAACTCTTAAAAAAAATTTGTTTTGTTCATTTTCTTTTAAATACTCAGATATTGATAAACTCTACATGGAGAAAATTTGCTTTTTTCATGACTTAAATATGCGATTGTAATTATTTTTTAATACTTTTTAGTTATTTAACAGCATTTACACTGTTTCTGAAAACTATTTAAAGAAATGTTTCGAATTTATCATTATCGAAATTTTCATATTTTCACATATGAAAAAATTCTTTTTATATGTGAATATATGAAAAATTTCTTAGTATATTTCTTTTTAAAATAAAGTGTTCAAAAGCAATTTTTTTTAACTATTTTACTGTTGTTGCCTATCTTCAGTATTTAGCGATGCTAAATCATATCTTTGAAATTTGTCATTCTCAGAAAAATCTAGCACTAAGACTGGCGAAAAGATCAACTCTGGGAATTCTCAGGCAATCTGGAAAATGATTAGGGGTGGCCTGATGACCAGCATACTTCAAACAAACTGGAAAAACTTTTCTTCCATAAGAATAGGACATAGATCTGACACTGATAAGAGCCTATATCACCTATAACTGTTATCATTAACTATGTGAATATTTAAGGCTATTTTGTTAAATCATATATTTTGATAATAAGTTGATAAAATGTAGCAAATATTCTAAATGTTTTTTTCTAACGGCAGGCACTTGGGTGGTGAACCCTATGCCACAACAAGGCCAGAAACTGCTCCTCATTGGTCGTTCCCCAGTGGGCACCTGTGAACCAAGTCACGGAGGCGAGTAGCGTTACCCGCGCCATACCACCACAAACCCGTTTATAGGGCGGGCCACATTCATACATCATCCCAGAAGAAACGACAGAGAAACACAGAGAAAGAAAGTAACATCCATGCCCGAACCGGGATTCGAAGCCGGGACCCACAGCTCAGGAGTCAGGAATGCTATCTACTCAGCCATCGGTCGGCATATTCTAAATGTTGAAAACATTATAAAATTTTACGTTTTCAGTCAACATAATGTAGTAGGAAATTTTTATAGAAAAAGTTTGAAATTATATTTGTAAATGCAAACTTATCAAAAAGTATAATTCTGTTTCATTAAAAAAATTATGTAAAATCCATGGCAAAATATAGATAAGAATTTCTCCAACAGATGTCTGCTAGTGCGATGTAAAAATATTAGGATTTTAAACTGCTACTAAATATGCTTAGAGATTTCATTTTTATAGCTCAACTGCTTATAGACTCAATCACTGCTCGGGTATCAATATATAATAATAGTTGTTTCGAATTCACTTTAAGTTATAATTCCCTGAGCAGTGACACAGAAAAGGGAACCAAATGGTCACGTGACTTCAGTGATATAAAAAAGGCCAACATTATAAATTTGTGTAAATTAAACTGCTTAATATTGAATAATAATTGATATGATTAGAATTAAACAATGTTAAACTGTATTTAACATAATAAAGATAAAATATTTGAACATTTTAAGTTTAAAATATTCTTTTATTCTTACTTAGATTTTTAAATTTCTTAATTAATTTCGAATACGTGTTCGAACATGAATATGAACATGTTCGATTTCTAGTTCAGCAGTCTTTTATTAAACGGAAGATTGATGTAACGAAGGTTATTTTTAAAAAATGAATTTTTCATTATTATTCAAAGCATAAAATTAAACTGCATATTTAACAAGGATTATTAAAATAGGCTTTTAGTAGGATTTTTCACTTTTGGAAGTATTTGAATAATTGGGCACACTTTATTTACAAACATAAACTGAAACCTAATACTTTAAGCAAGCAAAGACGCTTTAAAATAATAAAAGTTTAACCACAAATTGTGTTTATTTAATGGTTAAATTTTAATGCAAAGAAATTCTCAGCTAATATTTTTGTATTTACCTATAAGAACTGCTCTCTTTTTGGAATCGATTAAATGTTCATTTAAGAATTTAAAATGATTCTTCTTCAGAAATAATAAATAAGGAATACTAGAGATTTGAATTAAAATAATGAGTAAGTATGTATCAAGTAATTCTGAAGATTTTTCATAATTAATACAAATGAAAATTTTCTCCTTGTTGGTTTTTTATTTTCCTTATTTCAAAATACAGCTTAAATAATAAGGTATAACAAAATCAAAGTAAAAGAATTGGGTATATTTAAATTATACACGAAATGTTACTGTGTAAAATTTAAATGAACAGGAAATTTTAATTTAAAAGCAATTTAATATATTTGCTCTTATTTTTAAAAATGAAATAATATTTAATTTTAACTACAATGAAATAAATTCTCAAATCATGTCTCAAATTTAATAATAAATCGCAATATTTCCCAATATGAATAATAAGAGACGTTATATTTGTTGAAAATATTAGACTTTATTGAAAAAAGTATTATATTTTTTAATTCAACTCATTCAAAAACATTTGTAATATTCAAATAGCTCTAAGTAAACAAAACAAATGTAAATGTCATCTCGGATGCACGGTTGAGATAACAACCGTTGCCACTGCTGACAATTCTGTTCCTCAGTGATTGTGAAATAGACAGTTAAGATTTGATACCAGACAACGACATCAAATCAAAGAACAATGAAACTAAATGAAGATGGATGTTATAGTGGACAATCTAAGAGAAAGTTGGTACGATATTTTTCAACTTTTTGCCATGTCTTGTACTGTAGAAGGATTTTTCAGGAAAAGTGAGCTCCATTCAAGTATTAAAATAGCAAAAATTCGAAAAACACCAATAATCATAGAAATATCTGCCAATAACAGTTGCACCAACACCCATCTTCTTCTGAACAACAATCACTGGGGACTTATTCTGGTCTTTGAGATTCCAAGAACATGGTCATTATAATCACAATAAGAATCAAATACCGAGAATCTATGCCGTGCCATTTTTAGGCAATTCAGATATTTTAACAACACTACTAAATGTAATTATATCGTCAGCATATTTACTTTTCAGGATGAATTTTTGAGATTTTATTTTAGATATTTCATCCCTTAGGACATATGAATATTGCTTACTCTCTGTAAAAAATTCTCATCCGCTAACGTTTGAAGGCATTTAAAAAATATTTGTAAATGCCTTACAAAAGCTTTTATCTGATTAATTATCTTTTATACTGAATATTTTGCACAATATTTCAGTAAAATAGGAAAATGGAGTGTGTATTGGGTACAAATATACATAAGTTTGTATTATAAATGATATAACTGGCAAGCCATGGTAACACTTACTTAGCTTTCGAGCAAAAATATGATTCGAAAAACGTTACTTGCTTTTTATGATACACTGCCCTACAATGAAAATGCAACGCCAAGAGGGAGTTGCCAGAAAGTGATGAAACTCTGCAAACAGAAAGAGCCATTAATAAGAGATCTTTACTTCGAAATGATTTGCATAATACAGAGCGAGAACAGGATACGGTCAGTAGATTAACATTCTGCAGTGGCAGGACTTTACCAACTTGTTATCGGGTGATGCCCCACCATCTCCTAGAGCCTTACGTAACATTTACGAGGGCCCACTTACGACCCAGCCTTGAGCTGATTTAAAATTATATTCACATTGGTGGGGCTTGAAAGCCTGCAGACAACCTAGCGCAGTAGGTGTTTGCATCACAGTTCAGTTAGGTCAGTAGGTTGTAGGACTTCCGTGTATGGCGATACACGAAACAACATGTCTAGGTGCAGAGTTAATGAGAGAACGGATGGTATCCTGAGGAATGGCTCTCCATTCCCAGTCAACCATTTGCCAAAATACGTGTTATGAAAGAGGCAGTGGCAGGATCTGCAAATGGAGTAAAATCATCTAGCTGCGATTTCCCGTAAGAACCAGCCTGCCCTTCTCGGTTTGATCACCATGCCCCTCGTAAAACTCGTCTGTCGGCTGGAACTGACTCCGTCGACGATGGCTTGACATTCTCTGGAATAATAGGCATCATTTGCGACAAGAACAAGCTCTCAACGATTATTTTCCAAGCAGCAATAACGGCATGAATATTATTCGCTCTGGCCAGTTTCCCACCTTATATCTCATCTTATTGAGCTGGAGAACTGCACATTTCACATCATTTAGATAACTCGGTAAGGTGCGGCTATTTTGAAATTTATATACTTTTTTGGCCCCTCTTTCTTAGTGTAACATTTTCAATGCTGAGCAGTGTATTTTGCAACCTAAAAACTCTAAAGAACGCTGGAATATTTTGTTTAGTTTCAATATCATGAAATATTAAATCAGCACTTCTTTCCACGGTATGTAATTCTTATTGGCGATATATTGTAAAAATCACAATTAGGCTTACAGCAGTTGGCAAAAAGAATAATTCCTAGTTTTCGAAAATGGAAAATAATACTAAATATCGCTATTCTTTAAAAAATGTGGAGTACAAGGAAGATCTGGTACTGTACGTATTTTTCTCTACTCTTAAAGGTTTTACACTGACAGCACTTTTAAATATAGTTATTATAGAATTACATACTCGTTTATTTACTCGTTAATTCTTATGTACAACATTACATAAAATTACATACGGGTTTGAAACGAGTAAAGTTTCAGAATGGAAGTTAATATTTTAACCATTAAGTTCTGATCAGTTTTTATTACAATTTAATTTAATGATATAAACATTTGAATCAAAATTTCTTAAAACACTAGACAGATACTACTGTGATTTAATACAGATAGATACTGATAACCTATTTTAAACTTTTTTCTATTCTGTAAAAATTGTTTTAAATACAACCTTTATTAAAAAAAAGTTGGCAGGCAGACATAATTTTATTTATATACATAGAGGTAATTTAATTACCAAAGTTGATTAAGTATAATTAAAACTAGTTATATTCATGTATTCAAAACGGATCTAATTTTACCATCCAATTTGTTTTAAAAAAAATTCGAAAATCCTGAATATTATGTTGCATTTCTCTTAGTTTGTGTTTTGTATGTTTTTTGCTAAAGAGAATTTTTTGTGACAGCAATTTTTTGTTTCATTGCTCAAAGTTTAATTTTTTTCCCACATATAATTATTTGCCCTGCATGTAATTATTAACACATTCGTAATAACTATTTCAGAAATGAGTATATATTGCTAGTAATAACTGCTGCGAGGGAAAAGCGCATCCGATCTGAAAACGAAATTTAATTACTTAGCTTACGTAAAAATTTTAATCGAATTTATATGAATGGAATTTACATCTTAGTTTTAGAGCTTAAAAGCTGGATTTCAGGATCCTTTAGTGTTTTTTCCCTTCATTTTGTTACTAAAACGTGAATATAATAATTTTAAGAACATAACCTGCAGCAAAACTGTTTGCTGAGTAGTTAATTTACTTTTTTAATTTTTGTGAAATTAAGAAATTTTTTCGAAGCAAGGTTAATAATTTTAAAAATGAAAAAAGATTGTCAAAAAATTTGTTTATTTTTGTGTTATCTAGTTTTTAACATTAAAGATGAAGCTATTATTTTAATAGCATATTTTTGAATAGTTATAATACATTCAAAAACAAGTAGATTTTTAACTTAGCATTGTGTATGCAATTCAACACCTGAGTGGTATTTTTAGACATTTGACCAATCTTCACAATTTAGGGATTCGGGAAGATTTTTCATAAAAAGTAGTCCATATTCAAGTATTCCAAGAGAAAAAACGAGGAAAACTGTAGAGCATTCAGTTTGCCGTATATGGCATTTAAAAAGCTTAAAAGTAGAACTGATTTTACGTTACTCAGCAGTGTCTGGAATCAAATCTGAAATTCTGCAATCTGAAGAATATTAACCAACTACTATGTCATTGTGAACCAGAATTAAAAAGTTTTTGACGCTGCATTGTGAACAGCCTAAAAATCTAAGTTTGCTGTAAGGCAAATTTTAGTGTCCATCACGTAATTGATATCCAAAAGGGCTTTTCATGGACTTAGGGTAATATGCATGGCCACTAAGGAGGAAACCTGGAAAACTACCAAGCATTTGATCGTGAATTCTAGTTCAGATAGCAAACATGCCTAAATTTGATAAATGATAAATAAAAAATCTCCTATATATATGTATGTGTGTATCGAATTTTTTTCTAATGCAGATATTAGGTGACTAACCCTTAGCCACAACAAGGTCAGAAACTGCTACTCATTTATCGTTACCGGCGGGCACATGTGTGCCCACTGGTAGTAGTCACGTAGGTGAGTAGCATTACCCATGTCATACCACCAAGAACCAGTTTATGGAGGGGGGGCACAATCATTCATTCATCATCTCAGTAGAATGGACAAGGAAAGACAGAGAGAGAAAAAAAAAAGAAACATCTATGCCCGAACCCGGATTCAAACAGGGGACCAACAACTTAGGAGTCAGGAACATAAACCACTCATTCATCCGTTGCCAACTTTGGAAGTAAATAATGCAAGATTTTTATTTTATATTGATATTCTCTACTTTCTGTTTAGTCTTCCTTATATATGCGCTGAACTACAATATGAAAAAAATTTTTTGTTAATTTGGTGACATTTTCACCAATTTTTATTGAAAAGCAATTTACACAAGCATCTAAAAATGATTATATTTTTACGTTATATGGTTCAGATTTGGCGTTAGAGATTTTAAAAGAATGGATAGAAATTATAGCCTCATATTGAGTTGAGGACTTAAGTGAATGATTATTTTTGAAAAGGACTGGAAGATTTTGCTAATATTAAAATAAATGTGTGATTGCTACAAAGACACATTTTTGCTGTAAATAATTTTACATTTTCAGTCAGTTAAAGATTTACAGCGAGGCAAAATGCAGGAATCCAGAAATTAATAAATGTGTGTTATTACCATTAGGGATTGATTATTTTACTTAATGTACAAAATACTTTTGTTTTTAATAACAAGAACTATCTAGATTGCCGATTCCATTAAGAATCAGTATCAAATGAAACATATCAGTAAACTTTGATACGAAGTCTGAGCTACCTTAACATACATTAGCTTTTAGAATAGACAAAGCATATAATTGCAAGTCATTTAGATATCGTATCATATCAAGTGAAATTAAAGTTCAAAGGATATTAAACTTTCTATCTATTATGAGGAAAGAGCTCTGGGAATTATCAGGGTGCATACGAAACTTTATAAACTCAAAACTTTGCTCCATTTCGTTAATGGTAGTAAATATTATGCAACTGCCGCCATCGAGAGTGAGCAAGTAATTAAATGCAAAAGCAAATTAAAATATTCTCAATCAGCAAATGGTATGAGATATTATACGTACGTCTATAAAATGATGAATTAAATAATTATCTTGATTCATTCGATTGACAAATTTTAAAACACTCTTCAAAATTTTAAGTAATATGATCATATTTTTATGCTATGACAGTAAATCAATAAAAACATTCTACATTTTTATTGAAAAGAACATAAGGAAAATCGTATCACCCATATGCCAAGCAATATCGGCCGAAAAATAACAATTTATGGCCCTTTTTTTCCTATATATAATATGTTTTTCTATTTTTATTTAACCTTATTTCTTTATTTAAAAGATTAAAAAAATGAATAATCCTTCATCATTTCAAAAATAAAATGAAGCCAGCCGCAATTGTCTGCAGTTAATATATATGTGTCATTTTATTTGTCCTTATTTATTTTTTGAAAAGATTTAAAACTGAAAATGTTTCTCTATTTCAAAAATTGAAGGAATCAGATAGCTTCCATTGACTAAGGTTAATATGAACATATTAAATTATTTAAGTTGTTTTAAACTTTTAATGTGTGTGTGTAAAAGTGTTTCTCACGGTGTTAAAGCTTAGTTTCTTAAGAAAGCAATAAAGTAAAAAATGTGATCTTCGTGAGAAAGTTGAATTTAAATACCCACTGTTAAACCAACGTTTCCATTTATTTATCCATGTGTTTTAATGGATAAATAAATATAAATGAACATTTCTCTTATGACCTTTCCAAAGGTATAAATTCACTAGGATTACAAAATATATAGATGTGAAAGTTCACATTATGTGATTTTTCTAATTTATCAAATAGAAACAAAACTAAAATAGTCTAGTTTTGCTATAAATTAATAATACAGAGTAAACTTGTAACAATATCTCCTTTACCTGTAGCAGATAATTTTAGTTAGGAAGATTTTAGTGTCAACTTCATTAGAAAATTTTAAAAAAAAGAGTTAACTTAGGGCTTAGTCCTCAAGAGACCTGCAAAGTTAAACTGTTTCTCAGTCAAGTTAGATTTCAGTAGTGATTTTATCCTCTTAAACTTGTAGGAATGATCCATTAGAATAAGGCATTTAAGGAAGATTTAATTTGTGAGTGTTTCATCTTTCTCTTTAATATATTACAGTAGTCAATATTCTCAAACTAAATTCACTTGAATTTTTCCACAGATGGACTGTATAAAGTCTTCGATATCCAACACAGATAGATTGTGAATTTGAATCTAATGTCATTATTTTAAATGGAAAGCAAAAATTCAATGTATTTGTTATCAGAAAAGTTTATTAAAAATTCCATAGTTGTGTTAAAAACAGTTGTAGATTACACAACAAAGAATGAAATATGTTTTCAAAATGGATAAAATTAGAAGTTTCGCGATTTAGGTAAATACTTAGAACTTCTTAGAACTTAATTATTAACCTTTCCTAACTTAAAAAATTCACTGAATATCTTCATTAGTTTTCTTCTCAGACATCTCTATGGTAAGTATCAAATACAAAAAATAAAACAATGATTTCTGAATGATTTTAAGTATAGAGAATTATTTGTTTTTGTCAAATCTTATATAAATGCCTCTAAAATTCAGCAATATATGCATACATTTTATCTTGTAAATTTCAAACACCTTAACCCAAAAGGTGCTAGTTAATTTGAGAATTTGCTTCTCTGTGTTCACTCTTTGCATGTGAGAACTAATTTGATGGGGACATATTTTTCAAAATGGAATTTGAAACCCTGCATATACTTATCTCTAAGCTATTTGAAGCCAAGTAATAGAACACTACTTTTGAATAAAAAGAGATGGATGCACATCTTTCTCAGGGGATCCTAGGAGTTTTCCTGGTCTCCTCCTTTGAAATAGATGAATACAGTCCATGAAATAGAAAAAAATTAGAGAAGAAAATTTACGAATTGAATATTAAAATGTTTAGCAAAATCCTTATGTTATTTGGCTATTTTTTATGTGTAGTGTCAATGTATTTCTAGGTTTTTTACGTATTTATGATATCACTTGGATCTGGTGATAAAACCATGTATTTCTAATTGAAAGGTCATTAGTTTGCTTCAGGCAACTGTTAAATAACTGTAGATGTATATCGCTCTTTATATTTCAGCATGCAAAATTATAAAACTAGGTGATTGGCAGCTCTACAGGTTTCAAATCATGCGAGAAACGCGAAGAAAAGTTCTTCTCTAAGGTAAGTATATTAAACGTATTCTTGCAGCAGTTTCTGACTTTTTGATTGTTTACGATAGAGTCAAAATATTTAGTTACAGACTTAAGCATTCTGAGTCAAAGCATTCAATCCACTATGATGAATTTAAAACTCAGTTAGGTGGATACTTGTTAGTTTTCCTGATTTTTTTTCCTTTGCAGCACGTAAGTACAACTAAAACATGGAAAAACCAAAACCATGCCGAAGAGGCAAAAACACGGTGAAAGTTTAACTATCTTAAGCGCGCCACAATTAGTCATTAAAGATTTAAAAACTGCTCAATATGACCTCACAGTGGGATCGCTCATTGAAGTTGGTTGTTCAGTTTAGATTCAGCAATTAATAAACAATAGAAAATGGGATGTCCCATCTCTGAATGTTTGGAAATTTACAGAATTGCTTTTTTTGCGACAGACGAATTCCACTCACTGTACATGAAAACTCCTTACATAATGCAAATGCAGCTTATGTTTACATGCTTTACAATAACTTTGTGTTCACTAAATGTTTGTAAAGACATCTAATTTATGGCTTAATAACAGGACAGAACTCTACCAAGTTAAGGCCGATGTGGCTTGTTGTACTCACTGTTAAAATGTTTTGAGTTAATATCCGAACTAAACCATAGATCCATTCTGTTCACTAAAAAGGGTTTGGGCACATAATAGCAATGTCTTCCAAGTGAAATGATACCTCTGGGGATGGTAGGTCAAGTTTTGTGATATCTTCTACTTGGTCACTGCTTCTAAATTACAGATTCCTACCTTGAAGCTTCCAATTAACTGGTATAAATCAACTCAGTGTTGGGTTCAAGAAAGTATGCCAAGCTCACTATCTTTTCAGAAGTCTTGGCTTTGGCTTCGAATATAATTCAGTAACCGAAGATGCTGTATTTTTTCTTTTTACTAAAAGCTTTAGCAAAGATAGGCGTTCAATCATTTTCCGGGTTTTTTCCATTGCAATGCTGTACAGTACAATGTAAAGTGAAGATCACCCAGAAAAACAATAATAAAGCAGATATTTAAATTTTTGACCTGGGAATTCAACTGGTATATATTCTTTAGAACTTTCACTTCTGAAATGGGAATCAAACCCACAGACTTTAGGTGCTAGAACATCAATGAAGTTTTCATTGGAATCCATTAGTTCTTGGGGATGCAAATAGTATTCAAATAAGTAACTATTCTATTTTATACATGTATATAATTTTGAGTGTGATTTATTTCCAGAACCATTAAATTATTGATAAATAGTTTCACATATATGTATTTTAAACTAAAAAAATTTGTCTTCAAAGAAATTATTTCTTTATTTTATATATAAAGGAATATTTAATATAATCCTGATTTTAAAACTGCATTTATAAAAAAATTATTTCAAAATTCGCTACTTAGTTTTAATGTAATTTAATTTATGATTTAAATTCATTATGAATGGGAATGATTAACTCTCACGTCCCTCTTCATAATATATTTATTATTTATAAACCATAAATTTATATATAATTGCTAACATTTTTTATTTTTTATCACTTAATTATTATTTCACACAATGAAATATTTTCCCTCATAAGATATTTTAAATTTTTTTAATAAAGTATCAGATGCAAAATTGAATTTATGATACATTTTTACGTTCATTCCATTACAATGGCTTATTAAAGTAATAAACTTTGCATATCACATTTCAAATTGAATTAGAATTAACTTAAACAACACTGAATATTATTTAATATGTATAAATAATACACAAAATATCATTAATTCAAATTAAGTATCTTTCTATTTAATATTATTGTAAAATAAATGTGTGCTTATTATACACAACAAATTATAAAATCATATAGTTCAAAATATTTTCTATTTGTATCTAAAAATAAAATTTTGTGATGAAAAGTTAAACACATTCTATTATAATTGTCGAAGCTTTGAGCATATACATTTCATTTGTAACATTGAACTTACAATTATTATTAAATTATTTTCTTAAGGTGTATAGAGAAATTTTGTTTATGAAGTATTGGACACTCTTGTTTAAACTGACTACTTTATTACTTTCATCTACATCCATTCGTTTCAAATTTTTTCAATAAAAATTACGTTCTCTCAGATAAGAATCGAGTAAAAGTTATTGACATAACATTTCAGGAGATAAGAAGCTACTGTAATTTAAATTACATTGACATGAATATTTTTATATGCTATATACTTACGATATAAAGTTTTTCTCAAGAGTAATAATCAATGACCTGCAGTTGTAAATTAATAAATCAAATAAAACGTAGATGAAACATTATGGGATAAACTCATTTTAATACAATTTATTAACTTCATTAGATATATTAATGCAATTAATAGTCAATATTTCAAAACTATTTCTATAAATGGATTACATATATTACCTTAACGCATTAAATAAAGGTATATTGGTATAATTGTAAAACATTTAAGTTGATGCTTTTCAAAATATGTAACGTAAAAATTTAAATCAGTAGAGTGCGTCTTTCGTTTAAATAGAGCACTATGATTTCATTTGACAAGAGAAGGTGAAAGTACGACTTTGCTGTAAGACGTCTCCGATAGACGGCACCACAAGAGGAATCAATCCCTCAATTTTGACATTGGTCTGTGAGAGGAAATTCTTTCCAGACCATTATATATATATATATATATATATATATATATATATATATATATATATATATATATATATATATATATATATATATATATATATATATATATATATATATATATATATATATATATATATATATATATATATATATTAGCGTTTTTAATTGTAATACAAAGAAAGAATTATTAATCAAATTGAAAACAAATTACCTAAGCAAAAAAAAAAAATAGATTTAAAATGTCATGAAAATATTGTGCATCTGTTAACAGGGTAGTAAAATGAAGCTATTTTAAATTAACATTAGAGAAATTAATTAGAGAGAGAGAGAGCCGGAGTTCCTTACAAAATAAAAAGAAGTGTAATGAATATAAGAATACATAAAAGAAAACTCGCATGAAAACGTAATAGAAAAATGTTAGCCATACTATAGGGTTAAAACCAAATTTTAAAATGTAATAAATATATAAAGAAACTAAGAAAAATAATTTGAAATTGCTTATTAATATATTTTTCAAGCTAAAACTCAAAGGAATATCAAAGGCATTTAATTGATAAGTATAATCTACTCCAGTCGGAATTAAGAAGAAATATCGAAAAAATAAATTAAAAATATTTTTAAACAAAATTTAAAAATTAAAATTTTTAAAGAAGCTTATTTTTAATTTGCTAAAGCATAAATAATTAAAAAAAATTTTAAATAAAGAATAGTGATGTTTTATAATAAATAAACACAATAGTAAAATTTAGAAATGATTCTTTCATGTATTAATTACTGCTTGAATTTCTAATAATATAATTATATATTCACAGAAAAATTACTATTGAAATGTTTTGTGACATAATATATATAATCTTTCAAAAATATTCTTTTCTGGAAACCTGTGTATCATATGAGTAACTTTATCATATTATCATAAGATATTTCAGTAGAAAACGTTTATATGTTTTTCCAATTAAGTACATGATTCGATTTGTTTGTCACTCAAATCCCATTTTTTAAATAGGAGATCTAATTAAAAGAAATTTACAGATTAAAGGGGATCTAAACCTCTACGAACATTCATGCTCAAGCTGGGACTGGAACCTATGAAATAATGAACCAAAAACCACAGTGTTTATCATTCCTTTTCCAGTTCATTTGCAAATGATTAAATACATTTTTAAAAAATTATTTCATTACTGTGTATTACTATGGCTATTAATTAATTAAAAATTAATTTTCAAAGCTTTAGCTAAAAATTAAAAAAAATTTCAAATGCGTTCTTTCCGAAATCGGTTTCATGATACAAATGTTTGTTAATTAATTTTCTCTAAGTGTATATTATAACATATCTACTGAGGATAATGAAAAAATAATAAAATGCAATACTGAATCCTTTTGAAAATATACACCCCGATTGAATTAGCCATAGTGTAAAAATTTTAGGAACACAATTAAATCAAATATATGCACATACCTTACATATGCTGAAATTTGTAGTTTAAATATATTATTACACACAAAACAAAATTTTAAAAAATTTAACATGCGCAATTTCTTAGCTAAAATTGAGCCTCACAATAATAGAATATACATTTTAAAGTTGAATTAACCTACTTTGTATTAAAAAGAAAGTTCTTATCGTTTTTGCAATTTAAAGCAATGGCTCAATAAGTAAAGGGAATATCAAGACTCATAATGTTAATATCACTCGAAAATTTATGATGCATAAATAATACAAAATGAAATGAAATCCTGGTGTTTTAAATTTTTATAATAGCCAGAACTGACATTTCGGTTAAAAGTAACTTTAATATTTAAATAATAATGAGCTTGCTCAAAATAGAAAAGAATTTATTTTAATGAGAGGCATTGGCTTTACAATTCCAAGTTTGTATAAGCACAGACGTTCTAATGAAGGTTTTTTGCAGATTTCTACATTTTTTATTTGCCAATTGTTTTTTAAGAAATAGTACTTTTTCTTTGCCAAACTCTTTTAAAACTTATAAGTAATAGAAGAATGACATTTAGCATATGTAATATTAAATTTCACGTTTTGCTCTTAATATTTATAGTGTGATAAAAATGATTTATTTCACGTTTAATTACAAAAACATTTACGATAATCGAGAATTTTAGATTCACTATTTTTATAATGCAAAATTCCATTCGCATTTAAATAATATTCTTGCCTCTTGAATTAATAAACAATAATAAACATGTTAAAATATATAAATGTTAACAGTTCAAATGTGTTATACATGAGTAGTAATCTTAAATGTTTAGTTATTTTAATGCTATGTTACTTCAACAGATCATCAAAATTTATAGACTCATAAAGTCCTGTGGTCGGTCGTTGAGCAGTTACCATGAGTGCAATGGTCTGGAGAAATTTACTCCCAATTCAGATCAATGCCAAAATTGAGGGAGTAGATCCTCTAGTGATGCCATTTATCAGAAGATTTGAAGAGCAAAAGTCGTACTTTCACCTTCATGGTGCTCTGTTTAAACGAAAGACGCTCCTAATTGACTTAAATTCGCATAGTCAAGGCATAGCGAGCTTAGCTTGTCCAAGTGTCCTTAGTAACAATAACAGCAACAATAATATACTTGAAGTTACTTAACTTTGAAAATGTATAACAAAGTATTTTTGACAATATTATTAAGTAAAACTATTCACAGAAATATATATTTTATGATTTATAGAAAACAAAATATTTTTGAAATTATCATGAAAGTTTGTGATACTAAGCATTTTAAATGTTTAAATAAATATTGTAAATGCTTCTTGATATTTAAAGTATTGAAGAAATAAACATAGTGTTGATAACACATGCATGGGAAATATTAGTTTACTCTAAATATGTTTTCAGAAAATAAATAATTATTACTAAAGTATGTTTTCAGTTTTTGAATGATTATGTACTCTGGTATTTAAATATCAAATATACAGTAGCATTTGAACATTAAAATTATTCATAAATATCAAATATGATGGATCTCCCAATTCGTAACATTCAAAATATAAAAGATTTATGACATTTAATCAATCACAAATTTCAAAGCTATGAGATGCGTGCTTCAATGGAGACAGAACAATTTCTGAATTACTAATTTATTATTGAGATAATAAATTATTAATTGTCCTATACTTTGACGTTTATAAAATAAAGAAATATTCAAAATTTAAATATTTTTACATTCAAAGTTATCACATTTAAAAATTTTTAATTTTCCTACTTTTTCCCGAATATTTTTTATAAATTATAAAAATGTGTGCTTTTAAAATGTTACAAAAATAGCTTTATATATGAACACACATATATAGGTACATTTTTGTTAACTAAAACATTTTTGCTTATTTTGCCTATTATATTTTTATTTATTATTTTTATGATTTTATTTTTTATCAACTAAACCTTAACTTCTTTCTTAGAAAATATTCAACTTCATTATTTTGTTAAATGTATTAAAAATTTACATCATATTGACTTGAAACTTTACGTTTATAGGCCAGAAACATAGTTTTCTGTTTAAAAAATTGACAGTTTTGTAGTTGGTAGCTTATAGTAAGGTTTTAAATTGTAGGGTGTACTTCAGAAGCTTCATACATTTGTTGACGATTGCTGTACAAAATATTTCACTTGTGTTTTATAATACATGAAAAAACAATTAAAACAAAATTCGTAAGACTGAATTACGAAAAATATATTTCATAATTCCAGCTAATTATTACAGTTGTTACAGTAGTTAAAAAAGATGGTTGAAACTGTTATCATAAAAACATGAAAAGAGAATTTTATTTCGTGCTAATATTTTTAATCATCCATTTTACAGTTTAGTTAATTGCTATACCTTCTGCAGAATATATAGTAGAATATTCGTATACTCTGTAGAATGTATATCATCCAGAGAATATGCAATATACTTCTGCTTAGAGTAGTTGAAAAAAGATAAGCAGAAACTGTTTTTAGAATAATGAACATAGATGATTTTATTTCATTATTAAGAAACCATTTTTAACTGTTTAATAATTAATTAATCATTTATTTAGTTTATTATTTATTTATTTAATTTATTAATCATTTATTTAGTCATATTAATCATTTAGTTATTAATCGTTTAGTCGCTTTATATTAAGTATATTATATTCCCATTATAAGTCGCTTGTATTATACTGGGGAGATAATTAAAATTGTTTTTCCATTACAGTGAAAACTACATTTCATTACAACGAAAATAATTTTTAACTGTCTAATTAAAATATAAGAATATTTATGGTATTTGAGGTAAGTAACTTAAACAATTTTCATAGCAATGAATAGTAAAAATCATATTTCATTATTGCAAAAGTCTTTTCCGTTATCCATTTTATAAATCCCAGCCTATTGAATATATCATTTTCTAGAGAATACTTCACGTATATTTACAATATATATAAAAGCGATAACTATAAGTTATTTTTGTTATAATTAATGGGGTAAATTTCATTTCATTAGTGCGCGAAAATTATTTTAATTGTCTATTTTGAATCCCAAGATATTGATTATATTAGCATAACTTCCAGAGACTATTTCACTGATATTATAGATTCTGAGCGCTCTGTTCTCTTTAATTAACAGCTGTATTGCATCATCATGGATTAGCGGCGCCTTCTTGAATAAATTGAGAAGGCGACATATGTATTCGCAGAAGCATTTGTAAGGCTTAGCATTTGAAACCGCTCTCTGCACCCTAATCTGAAACACAGAACCGCAGGAAACCGCAGCATTATTCAAGATATTACTCGATGACGAACATTGTGAAATGGATATGATGTTGGCAGCCCCATTTGTACTGAAATTTACAATAAGGATCAAATGAGAAATACCGTATTTTTCAGCAATAATTACTGAAAATTCACAAGAAATGAAATATTTTAAAATGAATTTAAAGGTAAAGTATAGATATTACTCATAAATCAAATTATTGTGAATGCAGAGTCATTAGATAGTTTAAGAACCTCTAATTATTTAATGTAAATAATAAAAATTATTGTTATTTGTATGATTTAGAAGTAATTTATTATTTATTCTACTGTAGATAATTTTTAAAAATATTATATGAAAAAAAAACAAAATGACATTGTTAATATTATACTTTATTTTGTAAAAGCAACATATATATATTTCAATTCATTTCTAGTAGAAAATTAACACATTTACTAAATCATTAAACAGAAAAAAAGGTACAGAAGTAAAATATCAAGAAAAAATGATGTTATTGTTCATTATTTCCAATTTTGTGTCTGATTTTTTACTTTTTATTATTTTTACCTAAAATTTTTAAATGAGAACAATTACATTATTTACATCGTGATAAATGTTTTTAAATTTATTATAAATTAAGGTTAAACATTTATTGGTAATAAATATCTGAATGATTTTTAAGTATACATTTATCAATTGAAATATTAAAAAACTTTCTTAAAATATTATGATTTAATTTAATCTATTAAGTATAGTTGATATATATATGTGTGTGTGGGGAGGGGGGTAAATCCTTAAAATCTTTTCATTTCAATGTGTCCAAATATGGCCGCAACATGAGAAGACCTGCATGGTAAGCTCTCAGTAGGGAGAAACGTTAATACGTGATATCAACAACGACTTGATCGGAGGCTTAACAGTATGATAAATATATAAATCTTGTCTAGGCACTTTAACTCCAAGCCAATGAAAAGATTAAATACTGTTTTGCATTTTATAAATTATTATAAATGTGTATTAATAAAATAATGTAAAGGCTAAGAACTTAATTGCGGAATTGAATAAAACAGTTCATATATATAATATTTCAAACAGTTTATATACATATAATTTTATAAATTTTTCAAACAGTTTATATATATAATATTAATTTGATATAAAAAAAACAATGAACATAAGGAAATAATAATATAATAGAAAAGCATTTCTTTAAAATAATTACAAAAACAGAATGGAAGAAGATTGTTTTTTTATCGTTATAAAAATATTTGTCATTTGATTTTCAAATAGGATATTTAATTTTTAGAAAAAGGAAAGAGTGTACGATTCACAAACTATTTCAAAATATTTATTCATTTTCATTTTTAAAAAACATGTATAAATTTCTTCATTTGTTTAAATTAGGTTCAAAGTAATTAAATTTATTTAAACTGATTTTAGTTGCACCGAACCTAATTATTTAGCTAATATAAAATTTATTTTTATTTCGCTCAAAAATACCAGATACCATCTAATTTAGTTAGGTACCCATCTTAAAATTATAAGTTAGGTATTATCGAAATACTATGCAAATATATATGTAGTTAGGTAATATGTGAAAATACTAATTGTGTAGAAATTTAAATATTAAATAAGATATACTAAATTATTTTCTTCAATAATTACTTAAAATTTAAAAAAATAAATACTTTAAAATAAATTAAAAATTAAAGCATATATATTGCTCATTAAATCAAGAGATTGAAAATAGATATATAGAAGTTACACACACACACACACACACATATATATATATATATATATATATATATATATATATATATATATATATATATATATATATATATATATATATATATATATATATATATATATATATATATATATATAAATATATATAAATATATATAAATATATATATATATATATATATATATATATATATATAGATATATATATATATATATATTAGAGTCACTTTAAAAATAAATGTTTATGCAATGTAACTTCCATATATATATTCTCAATCTCTTGATTTAATGAGTAATATATATGGCTTAATTTTCAATCTATTTTAAAAATAAACCATATATATTGCTTAGTATTTTATTTCTTTTTTTAATTATTGCTATTTAAGTAATTATTGCGGAAAAATTTAGTATTTTTTATTTAATCCTTATATATATATATATATATATATATATATATATATATATATATATATATATATATATATATATATATATATATATATATATATGCATGTATATATGTGTCATTTTATTGTTGAATATAATATATTTACATCATATATAAATTGAACTATTTTATTGAAAGCATTCATTCAATAAATTATTTTCAATAATTAAATTATTTAAAATATGAAGATGAATTATTACTCTATAAAATAACATATTTATTAAAGTTTATTTCTCAGACGTTAGATATTGATGTCTTTATTTGATGTCTTTCTAAAATCGAAGGGCGACGACAGAAAAAGCATCGTCGAAACTTGGATTGCGTCCAAAGAATCACGTCGGCGCCTTTCAGAATTATTGCGCCAAGCGTCTTTCTTTTTGGCTCGGACAATACATGAGAACGCATTATAAATTTGTTTCTGTTGTACATTTTCAATGTAAAAAACAACACAGAAGCCTTATACTTTCAAGACCTGTAATTAAAGTTTCGTTAATGGTTCTAGAAAGCATTTTTTGTGTTTCAATGGGAAAATCATTTATTATCATATCTTCAATCAAATACTATCTTGTTTCATATCATCTAATGAAAAGTGAAGAATTTTATCTAAAAATTTAAATTTTTTATTCACATATATGAAGAAGACGATAAAACACATAAAACTTATATTATACTGAATAAAATTTATATTTCAAAATATAATAAGAAAAAAAAATTTTGATTCTTAAATTTTTTTCACGTGTATCATTATTTTAAGTTTTAACATTCTTTTTCATATCATCCTGGAATTATACTCAATATTTTATTTTCATTCATAATTACTTATATAAAACTCATCTTGCAATTTATGACAGTTTTGCTTTATGAGAAGTAATATATTACTGAAAATGTGCTTAATCTTATTATTAACACTGAATTATCAGGAAATATCCGTAAACAATATTTCAGAGAATATTTTTATGCTTATAGAGTATTTTTAAGATTTTTTTTTATAAAATAAGATCACATTTTTTGCAAAATTGACAACAGTGTATTTATTTAAAAATAATATAATTAATGCATTTAAAATGATGAGCTTAAAATTTAATAAGCTATTTACTCATTCTTCATTTTTCATTTAGTCTAATAAATTTTGTGTCCTAAATTTGCTTAAATAATGAAAACCTAAAATGTGCTTACAAATTATTTTTCAATAATATATAATCCTATTGGAGTTTTTTTTATTTTTAAATCCTTTTCTAATATTTAAATGGCAACAATTTTCGAATATAATGGTTTTGATCATAAACATAAACAAAATTAGGGTTTAGGTTCTTAATGTATTATTAATATTATTCAGCATTTTTATTCTAGTACAGCGTAAAACATTTTCACTTTAATCAATATATTTAAGTACGTTTACATTTGAGATGAAATGTTGTACAGTATAAAACTCCATTATCCGGACCCCGTCTACTGAATCACTGATTACCCAAATCGCTTTCAGAATTTCAGTAAAACAAATGAGACCGAAGAAGAAAAGAAAGACGAGAAAGAGGGAAAAGCTCAAGAAAAGGTAATGTGAGACAAGGTGGAATAGGAAAACGTCGCGCCTCTTGAAGAAATCTGAGAAATTTTTTTATTCGAAAATTCCTAGATATTCAAAAGATAGTGCTGAAGATATAGGAGTGAATCCCTAGATTTCAAATTGCAAATGTGTGATGGTAAATTTATTTAAAGTGCAGAGGAAGAAGATGACCTTCATGTTCAAGTTGAGGCAGGCACGTGACCATCAGCTGCTGAAGCATTTGCCGGCTTTGAAGTGGATGGAGCGTCAGTCCGAGTGTGACCACATACAAATTTTCACTTTCAAGTGGATTCGCGACTTGGCTGTCCGAAAACGTTATTAAGAAGGCTGTAAAGCGGGTTATTCTGAATGAGATGTTCACCAAGCCATGACTGTCATTTACGGCAATGTACATACATATATTAATATGCATCACTTCTAAGTACCTTAACATTTAAAAGTGTTTCCTTTCATTTAATTGATTAGAAGTTCACAATTTCCTTTATAAACTGGAAATCCACTGTATTTGAATAGTGGTTTTAATAAAAGAAAAAATCTATTATAAAAAAATTACCTATGTTTGAAATGTATTATTTCCATATTTGCTCAAAGCCAAGTAAAATACTTCCTAGCTTTAAATCATTCTTTACTTGCTAAGTCCTTTTCATCGAATGTAATAAAGTCTAAAATATTTGTAGAAGTTATTTTATATCAGTCAAAGCGAATATGGACAACCTTAATGTAAGTGAATAAATACGTCAGAATATGAGAACAAAGATCGATTTCTTAAAAATAATATTTTTTAAACATAAAAAAATCTGTATGCAATAACAATAACTACATGCGCCTACACAACCTTTCATTTTTTGCAGCATGAGACAAAAATAGAGGTACTCTTATGAAGTTTCTTCATAAAAGAGATTTATAATGCATTTGTATATACAAATATATTTTATATTTCTATGAAAATTTCTACGTATCCAAAAATCTAATTTTAGATAGATTTTATAAAATTTAAAATCGATTACTTTCCAGGATATTTTATTCGACGTATTCTTAAAGTGATATCTAATAGATTTTAAAAAATATTTCTAAAAATAATATAATTTTTGATTCTCTCAATATTTCAATATCTCTCTCTCTCTCGCTGAGCTGGCAGCCGAATTGTTAGCGCTCTTGCCTTCGGTTCAATAGTTCGCGGGTTCGAATCCCACCTTGGGCATGGAATGTTTGTAGTGGTTCGGAATCCACTTTAAACCATAAGTCCCGATCTAATTAACCCTCGTGTGCAAAAAATGATCGTTGAGCGACAAACCAAATCCTCTATATATATTAGATGTTTTTCTACTCCTATTTATTAAAAAAATTAAATGTTTTTTACTTCACAATACAATTTCTCTTGGAATCAAAGTAATATAAGCATAACGAAAACCAAAACATTTATTTGTTATGATGAAATGTTCACATTTCCTCATAAGAATTTACAAGTAAAAATTTAATTTAAAGTAATGTTATCAGAATCTGGTTCTTAAAGCAAATCTTAAAAATGAAGCTTATTTATTAAACCCCAATGCTCATATTATGCAAGTGAGAACCAGTTTAACAAGATCAATAATTTAAAGAATATTCCGAATATACTGAAATTTAGATTGTGATTCAAACATAAGATTTATTGGATCGCATCCAGGAAGCTTGTCATCTTAAATGAAATAATAAAATATAATGAAAATGCATCACAATAACTACTCTGTCGAATGCGATTTATAAATTATAATGACAAGAATCACATAATCAAACAAATAAAAATAATGTAGTGTATTATAAAACAATTATCACTTAATGTTTTGAAACATAACCCTTATTTCTTACAACCTTTACTAGGATTCAACATTATAACTATTGAATAAAGAAAGTATTTGTTTTAAATTTAAATCTTCTCAAATACTATTAAGCAAATTAAAATTTTTAAAATACTGTTTCCATTGTTTTCAATCGATATGGTCTACATTTTCAATTAATCACACAGCATGCGATTATCGATTATGGAACTTTCAGAGGATTAATTTTAAGAAAACTGGCTAGAAAGTATATTTTCTTAAACATATAACATTAAGCATTAACCTCTATCACATTAGGATGTTATATCGTGCTGTAGCAAAAATATGATGGATTAAAAAACTGCTGACGGTACTCGTGTAATTATTAAATAGACTTATTCAGATGTTTTCGACATATTAAGAAAAAAAACTGTTCATAAGAACATGATGCTGAACTCAGGTTGACTCAATGATTTAAAATGTCTATTATGTGCTGTACGGAAACTAGGCTTACAAATTGCTTAATTTGTATTCTTTGTACTAGAGCAATTAATAAAAAATATTATGTTTACAAGATTTTCTGAACTATGTGTTCATAATGGCTGAGTTTTAAATTTATGATTGCTTAAAAATCGTCTTTATATAGGCAAAATTATTAATGATAAAAGATAATTTATGTTCATTGTGCTCTTGTGAATGTCTTTTTTATCAACTAATATCTATCCTCAGTTTTATATTTCACATTCACATGAAATCTGTGATAGTAATAAACCTGTTGTTGTTATTGAGCGATGATGATGATTGAGAAATATCTTATATGTAATGCTTTAGATGATCATTTATAATACTATCCTATATAGCATCCACACAGAAACCTTTAGAATTTTTCCACTACATTTAGTTTATAGTCGAGAATGTGAAGAGAATTTTGTTCATGTTCATTTTTGACTTATAGTATTGAAACTGTGGTTATATTACGTTATTTTATGTACATATAAACCTTGAAATCTCTAGGAATGTTTTAAGATTGATGAAATATTCAAAAAACATTTAGTTTCCTGATACAATATGCCATTTGTATTAAAAGAACTATTTTACATCAAACTTGTTATTTTCATTTTGAAGTATTAGCATCATATAACCAACATTTTTAAGAGATGTGCATTTATAATAGCAATTTTTTTGTATAGCAGAAATTTATATCATGCCCCTAATTAAAAGTATACTCTTTATCTTGAATATTTTTGATTGACAATTTATTTAAATACAAATTCCAAAAATGAATAAATATACACAGCAAACATTTCTTTATTATTTTGTTAATTAAACAAGTCGATATAAGAAAAAGTTTCATAATATATAGTTTATATGATGTAGTAAGCAAAAAATTCACTATGAATTTTAAAAAATTCAATCTATATTTATATATTTTACAAAGAAAAAAACTTTTTCTAATTCCTAATAAAAATTCATATAAAAACAAAAATAGAGATTTTCTACTGAAGAAATGATATAAAATATACACTGACTGCCATAAGTTAAGGAACAACATGTTTTTCGAAGCTAACAATAAAAAAGATACTAACAAGAAAATTTATAGTTTATATAAGTGATAAAAGCGAATTTATATGTAAATTTAGGCAAAAACACTTTTTGCCTAAAATTTATATAAAATCACTTTTATCGTTAACACTTTTTTACGGAAAAGAACAGGTACGAGTGAAAGAAAAATATGTTAACAACTGGCTTTCAACTTTTGTTTGCGAATTCGTTCAGAGTAGGGATCTGCAGTGTCTGGAAGAAACCGTTTGTTAGATTCGTTAAAGTTGAGGGAGATAGGATGGGTGGAAGGAAAGATGTAACAGGCTGTATCTGTAAAACGAGTATATGTGTCTTGCAGTGTGGTACTCGGACTTCGGATTCAATATCAAACCGAAGCTTCTGTGTCCAGAAGACATATTTCCAGACCGAACACTACTACAATACCTGCAGAAAACTGTCTTGTAGCTCTTTTGGCGCAAAAGAGAAGAAACATTTCTGAGCCGCACCTTGTTGCTGACCGCTCTGGAGCATCAGGGAGAAAGATGTCCTTTAGTTCGTTGCAAAGGTGTCATCATCATGTAAGTGTTTATGCATGAATACCACTTGTGTGTGTTCCTCTCATTGAACGACAGACAAGGGCTTGTTTATCTTGGGTAAGGGAACACGTTTCCTAGACCGGACAGCCATGAGCTTCTGTAATGAGTACAGATTCACACGGGAGAGCAATTCAGGACGTATGTTGATATGGAGGTAGCAAAGCATCAGATACTATCAATTCAGCATTGTGAAAAGACACAGTTATCGTGGTGATGGCTTGATGGTTTGTGCAAGGATCTCATTCCGTAGTCAAACTGATCTGAATGTGACCTAAGCTGGAAATGTAATTGGTGTCAGATATCTGGATGAGATCCTTGATCTATATCTCCACCCTAATGCTGAAGAAATTGGTAATGATTTCAATCTGAAGGATGGTAATGCATGACACCACAGAGATATAGTTATTGAGAAATATCTTGAGGGTCTTGGTTTGGAGCGAATGAAATGGTCAGCTCGATCTGAAGACCTGAATCCATAGGGCACTCGTGGTGTTAAGAACTATTTTCTTGTTCAGGCGGAGCCACACAGCTGCCGTCATTCGAATGTGTATAAATAGTCTACTTGTCTTTGTAATTTAAGCCTTCTCGATTGCTCCTGTAAATATTCAGTCTAATTTATGTTTGTATGTGTTGTTTATAATAAATATGAGAAACGTAATTCTAGATTATTTGAGTTTTGAGCCAGGGCACCAGATAATAGATTGCGAAAATCTTGATTAAAAAGCATTCTGATTATTGGTTAAATGATTTGTTTCACGTGGGACTACATTGACTGACAAGCTGTTTCTTTAATTCATCTTCTAAGGTCTGTGGGAGAGCTGGAAGATATCTTATTTCGTGTCTGGTCTTCGCATCCCATTTCGGTACTTAAATGACAGCAAGGAAATTTGATGATGTCAACATATTCCAGTTAAGGGGCTTATCTCTTGTTAAAACACAAACACATTTCTACGACATTTTACCACATTACTTAGTTAAGAGGATATTGCTTGTTTTAGAATTAATACTGGACATAACTATATGCAGGCCCATCTATATAAAATCAATCTGACCAATTCACTTATTTGTGTACTCTGTGACACCTCACCTATGACTAGGGACACCTCTTTAGTTGCCCTTATCTTTCTCACTTTCGTTCCTGTGATGACTTCCAACCTCTCTCGCCTTCTGGAGCTACTTTAACATTGTACTGGACTGCAAGACACTTCATGTTTGAAAAGATGATGGCGAGCGTAGTGAAAAAGCATTTTACCACATAAAAAAGTGATTTCATTTTTTTCAAAGAATGTATTTTTCTAGCTAGATTGTTTTTTTGTTTTAAATAATTTATGTATTTTTCATATACAAACTTCTATGTTACAGTAAATATATATGTGTTTTGTGCATTTATTATCCAAATTTGGTGTTTGTACATTCATTCATTTGGAAATTAGGCTAAAAAAACCGGTTGTTCCTTAATTTTTGGAGGCCAGTGTAAGTAATCTTTGAAAGAAAACAAAATATATCATAAATTTTCCTTTAATTCTGCTATATTGAAATGAATTTCAGATCCTAACAAAAAGTGCTGAAGATAAGCTACTAACTTTTAAAAGGAAAGTATTGCGAAAATATTTCGGACCAATTTGAGCTTGTTATGCAGAATAAATCATTACAAATTTGAAACATATGAGACAGTAAAAGTTGCTAGTGTTGCCCAAGTAATGAGGACATCTAGAATTCAAGGTAAGTGATACGATCGTATCATTAATTTGACACTACATATTAAACTGGTTAACGGATGAAGTCTTCTAGGAAACATTTCTATAGCCATTACGTATTGCCTTCCATAAAAAGTGGTCCATATTCATGTGTCTCAAAGGAGGTAACCTGGAAAATCCCCAAACACATGCCGGAATAAATATGTATACAAAGTTCTTAAGTGTTCTATCTCTCGTTGCTCAGCAGTAGCTAGGAATGTAATCATTAATTCGAATGAATTTAATTCTGTAATATCAATTTGATTTTTTAAAAGATAACATTTAGTACTTATGGAAAATGATCTGGGGACAGATTGCCAGATAGTGAGTGAAAGGAAAGGAGGAAGATCTTAAATATTGAATTCAGTAATTGGTTAAACGCTGATGCTTGTGTACTGAGATTGTTGGGGTCTATAATGGGTTGTCTGAAAAAGAATCTTCCAAAGATGATTAGAATCTATACATTTTTTGTAAACTGAAAATATCCTTAATAGTGCTAAGAAAATTTAGAAAATTTGAAATACTGAATATCTGTTAATTTTGTTTTGAATTAAGAGGCTATATATTATAAGCTAATAACATGAATTTAATGCATAATTTATATAATGGTAGCAGATATAACTCAAAAATCACAATAAGTACAATTTCAATATGTTTTTAAAATAAGATGGCATGATTTTATTTGCTTTAAAATAGACTAAATTTTAAAACTAAAGAATTTTTGCTGAAATGTAAATTTAATATTGAAATTATTAAAATATTGCTTTATCAAGTAAATTACCACTACTTTCATTGGGAAAATAAATGATATTTCATTTAATAAAACCGATGAACAATTTTAATATACCATACAATATATTTATAACAAAATTAAATTTTCATTCTAGATAATTTCTAAATATTCTAAAATTATAATTGCATTTTATGAAATAATCCTTAATTTTGAAAGAAGTAAATGAAAGAGTTTGTTTATTTTAAATGTTAAGTGCGAGAAAGATAGCAACTGAAAGATTGCATCTGGGCCATTATTAATGCATTATCTAATTTTATTCAACTTTAAGTAATTTCCTTATATAAATATTTTTCAGTTGAGTAAGAAATAAGTTATATTTATGATATATTTTTCCACAACATTATTTGAATTTCAACTGATATTTATATTTAAAATTATGTAACTAAATGTTCAGTTATTTCTAATGAATCATCGGGTTTTGATACCTTACTACGTCGGAGCTTGAAAACGAATGTGTTTCCCTGACAACGCAAACTAGAGGACGTTTACCAGGTTTCATGTTGCGTATGTGCAATGTGCGAGTGGTTGCCATGGTTGCTGCGAGAACGTCCTATTCAAAAAGGCGATTGGACCGCAGAAAGCGTTTTGTGTATTTGATTTATCGAGGTGTAAATCACTCATAACCTTTCATAAAGCACTATGGCTAGTATATATATGAAAACCCAACAAAAATTTCTGCACTGGAATAGGCAATTCAAAGAAACCGGCTTTGTATGTAATATCAAGAATTCTGGCCTCAACTAAGTGTTATTGAAGAAAGACTGTTGTTGTTGCATATGACACTTAGACAAGCCAATCTCGCTATGCTTTTGGCTGTGCGACTTTAAATCAGTAGGGTGCATCCCTCGTTTAATTAGAGCACCACGAAGGTGAGTACGACTTTGCTCCAAGACTCCCCGATAGATGGCACCAACAGAGGAACCAGTCCCTCAATTTTGACATTGATCCGGGGAGAGAGAAATAGTTTTCTCCAGACCTTGCACTTATGGTAACGACTGACCACAAGATTTAACGAGTACTATATTGTATGTCCTCGATGGGTCTTTGGTGGCATTGGGAATCGAACACCTATCTTCCCGACGGAAGGCTAATACCCTAGCCACTAGGCTTTGTCCATGACATATTGCCAACAGTGAAAAACAAAATCACCTGCTAGCCACGACAAGTCACCCTATTTGTTACGGGACATGGCCCGTTCCCAACCTTTCTACACAGAATAGGATTGGGAGCCCAATTCACTATGCCATCAGTTGCCCAATTACAAGTTCTTGGTACTTCTGCTTTCCCATCGATCACCTGTTAAAAGACTGGATTAAGAGTATTATCGACATTGGCCGGGCTAGAACCAAACTAAGCAATTTGATCTCCTTCCTCCTTGAGTATAGAGACTTGATTTTGCCAGACGAAGTAGAACCAGATGACTCACTTGATGAACTGTCCTCCTCTGTGCTTATTCAACCATGAACATCTATGTTTCTGTCCATACCTGTGGCAACTTAATGACTCTAACTTCAACTATTCGTAAACTATCACAAACTGTTTTAAGCCACCCAATCTGTTAACATTGCACCATTTTAGTGTATAGTTCTGATTAACTAAACTACCCTGTTCCATCATGTTCCAGCCCCTACTTATGTTTCATTTGTGCCTGGTTCTCCTCTCACCCAATTTCATCTAATAAACTCGTCCATTGGAGTCAGCCAGAGGCAGTTGTGTTACTGCCCTCCAACCGTGTGTTGGGAAGCTGCGGTTGCGGGCGACGTCCCTCGGACGGTGTCCCTCACGTTTCTTTCCAGCAATATCCATCCAAACTGGTAGAACCCTTCTTGGGTTAGGTACAGAGATGTTGCTGGTGTTTATGTTTACAGCCCGAAGAAAGAGTGAACAGAGTTAGAGAGATCATCCGTAGAGTCCTAAGAAATCAATAAACTCTGATAGCTACGAATTTTCCATTACACAGCCAACTGTGTGCAAAATGTTGAGAAAAATATACATACATAAGGCATACTTATGTATGGCAAGCATTAATGCTTGGTGATTATGTCAAAAGAAAACCTTTTTTGAGAGCAAGAAACAATCCTGAGAGGACGATGACTTTAAAATAAAGTTGGTTTTCAGTGACGAAGTTAGTTTTCCTCTTTGTGGCAAGATCAACAGACAATGTACGCATAAGGCACGGAAATTCCCCGTGAAATCGTACAACACGAATGCGATTCCACAAGAATCAATGTTTTTGCGCAGTTTCTCGTAACAAGGTGTATGGATCTTTCATTTTTGGTACGGACAATGTGACGGGTACTTCCTATTTGGGCATGCTTCATTTACGATTGTTTCCGCAGCTGAAATGTCAACGGTTTCATTTAGCAACAGGAGGGAGTTCTGCCACAAAGAGTTTCATAACTACCTTAATCATCAACTCCCCACAACTATGGATTGGACGTTCTGGCTAGGATGACAAGACATTGTATTCAAAGCCGTCAAAGCCACCCGACCTTTAACCATGTGACATTTTCCTTTGGGATATGTTAAAGATTGTGTTCACATCCCGATACTTACCAATTTAATTGAATTGAGGAACCAAATCACGACTACATTGGTGATTATCGAAGTGACTAAGCTGAGTAATGTGTGGGGCGAACTGAACTAGCACCTTGACATCTGCCATATCACTCAAAGAGTACATATTGAGCATCTATAGTATGGACGTCAATCTTGGATAATTCCGGTTATTTTTCCTGCATAACTCATTGCTGTAGCCCAATTATGTTCCGAAACAAATGCTTCGGAAACCATATGATTCTTTTGTAATAACCCTGTATTTTGACAAGATAATTATTTTTTTATATTCATTATATACGATCTCTTTTGGCATGACATTTTAATAAAAAACAATGATATTATAATAACTTAAATAAAATATTAAGGAGTGTGATAAGAGAGAATACTGTAAAAATATTATTTAATTTATCTATATTAATCTTCATTTCTAAAAATTTATTAGAAACTGGATCATGATCTTTAACTGTTTCATTTGTATCCATATAATTTATTCTGGAATCGGAATTCTTATAATATAGAATTCCAATTATCCAATTTCCGTCTATAGAACTCACTTTCAGAATTTCAGAAAAAATAAATTAAACTGAATAAAAGAAGGAAAAAGAAAAAAGGACAAAGTTCAAGAAAAGAGAGAAGTGAAAATGAGAATTGTCATGTGAGTAGTTCAGAAACATTCTTTTGAAAATTCCTATATCTTCAGGAGTTAATGGTGAAGATATAGGAGAATGGGTTATGAGTCAGACACTGAATTTCACATTGCAAATGATGGTAAACTTATTTTAATGAAGAAGATTCCCTTAGTATCCATGTTGAGGCAGACACGGGACCATCAACTAGTGAAGAATTTTCTGGTCTTGAAACTGTTTTGAAGTGGATGGAGCATCAGTTTGAGTTGTGACAACATACAAATTCTCATTGTCAAGCGGATGTGTGACTTGGCTGCCTAAAAGCGGATGAAGGCAGTGAAACAACTTACTCTGACTGTGATGTTCAGCAAGCAATGGCTTTCCTTTACAGCACTGTACATACATACTGTATTAATTTACAACTCTTGTAAATAACTTAAAATGTAAAAGTGCTGCCTTTTCATTTAAATGATTAAAGTTCTTTAAAAATAGGTAGTTTTTCTACCCTTTTTTCCAAAGTACAAAAATTAATTTAAATAGAGTCTTTTCTTCAAAATATCCAACTAACCTCATGAATTTTTGGTTATCCAAATGGGGCTTAGTCCCAACTGATTCGTATAATTGGAGTTTTGCAGTAATATATTTCATTTGGAAAGGTAAAACTTCACTCTTTTTTAATATTGTTATCACATTATATATAGTTGCATAAAATGCATTTAATCCGATGCACTTATAATTATTTAAACTTTCACAACTTTTCTATAGAAAATTAACATTTATAAATTTTGTACAAGAAAAATGAGTAAAGAAAGCTTATATTTCAAAGATGCCTTGCAGATAACATTTTATTTCACATCATTTGAATTACTTTTGCCAAATTTTCCTTCTATTAATTAAATAAAAACAAACGATTCTTCTAATTTGATATTTTGACATTAAAAGAATTGTAACAATTACTTTTGATTCTATAGAATAATAATATATTTACATTATATTACATAAAGCAACTTTTCAATCTTTTTCTTTTTTAGAAAAAAGTTTTTTCTTGTCTATATGTATGCGTGTGTGTGTGTAGATATGTAGATATTTATGTACGTATATATATATATATATATATATATATATATATATATATATATATATATATATATATATATATATATATATATATATATATATATATATATATATATATATATATATATATATATATATATATATATATATATATATATGTATGTATGTATGTATGTATGTATATAATTATAATTCTAAATGTCACATTCAGCAGAAACATACTTTTTAAACTACTTTAAATGATTTTTCTTATTTCACAGGAAAAACGAATATTTAACAAAATAAACTCTTTATTAATGTTTGTACTTATAATTGTCATTTACTTAACCAGTGAATGTATTCCTTTATCAAATAGACACATTTTTTTAGATTTTACATTTAACAGGCTAAAAAATTCAATATTTGCTTAACTTAATTAGATATTTTTTACCATGTTTCATAACTACCGGCGTTTTAATCACAAAGTTATAGAAAAACTTATGTATATAAGCTTTGATATTTAAAAAATAGCATATTTTAATAAGCTTTTACACATATTTTCATTTAAACAAACACAATAGGTTGATAATTTAATATATTTCATTTATTGAACACACTCAGGAATTACATTATTAAACAAATTATTAATTTTTAAATAATACTAAAGTATTAAATATTTTCTAGTACAAATAAAAATTGAAATATATTGAAACCACATATTTTTAACTTTAAGATGTCGTTGCATATTTTTTTACATAGTCTTTGTATCTTTTTTGAAATAATTCAATTCGTTATATCAGTGTTATGTTTCTGGGATTCTTATGAAGGACAAATAGAATGTAATTATATAGGCGACAAAAAATTTTCGCATTATTTTATTTTTAGAATACTGCAGCTTGTTTTTAATTTCCTAAATTATTAATTGGAAAACTTTTTGACATGAATTGACTTTATTGACTGTCAAATTTTATATATTTCTTATATATTTATTCAATATTTAACTTCTTTGCAAACTATTTTTAAGGCATTAATTAAATCAACTGTTAAAAATAATACACGACCTTTTAACCACTAATAGAATATAATTTGGTTAGTCTTTATTTGAAAATCACATTACTTGCACAATAACTATCATATGTTAAAATTATAAAATATATTATTTGAAAGTAACATCTACAAACTTTAAACTGTATGCATAATTTTGATTTGGTTTTATATGCAACACACAGTTTTACTTGTAAAAGAACGCTGTAATACAAAATTGCAACTCTTTATTTAATCAAATTTTTCATAAGGAAAACTTATTTATTAAATTTAATATTGTATAAAACTATTACAAGGAAAATACCATATGAATTGATGAAAAAGCATTGCTAAATATAGTGAAAATGTTTCACACCTTTAACTGTATGCCAGTAACCAAATATTTATGGTAATTTTAAAATGTATTCATAAAACTGCATAGAAAATGTAACTAAAACCTCGAACATTAAGGACATTCAATCATTTATGTATATATATATATATATATATATATATATATATATATGTGTGTGTGTGTGTGTGTGTGTGTGTGTGTGTGTGTGTGTGTGTATGTGTGTGTGTGTGTGTGTGTGATGTGTATATATATGTGTGTGTGTGTGTGTGTGTGTGTGTGTGTGTATGTGTATGTGTGTGTGTGTGTGTGTGTGTATGTGTGTATATATATGTGTGTGTGTGTGTGTGTGTGTGTGTGTTTTTAAACACCAGATATCTAGATATTATTTCTCAGAATAATGAAATCCTTTTATCGATTTAATTATGGAAACAGCATTTCCATAGCTAAATTAATCAGAAAATTGAAAAAAAGATTGAAATCAGCAGAAGAGTTTTATAGTATTATTAGAATTGATTTTGAAAATGAGAGGAACACTTGGAAATATAATGGCAAAATCTACTTTAAGATTATCGTGACCTCTAGGTATCTTGAGGAAGGACAACGTATTAAATGGATTGCAGTGGACCAACTTAAATTCTTGCCACTGTTGAACAACGCCAGATGCAAATTTCCAAACCACGCGGCGGAATAGCAGACAGTTGTAAGTTGCTGTAAGTCATCTAAAAATGCACCACTTATACATTTATAATGTAACTCTTTATTAACAATAATCCGTATTTAAGTGATGCAGAAGGTAAAAGGGAGAAAACCAGGAAAATCTTCAAGTATGAACCAAATATTCATGCATGCCAAGAACCATTCATGCTTTTTTATGGAACAAATCTTTATCACAGTTATTTACAACTATTTGCATTTTTATTACTATTTTCTATTTTCCATTTACATATATTCTTTATTTGCGACAGAATATATATATATATATATATATATATATATATATATATATATATATATATATATATATATATATACATAATTATTTTGTTAATATTTAACTTTGAAAATATGTCAATTAGGAATCGAAAATAAATGTTACAAATTATTATTAAAACAAAATAATATTTATAACAGAATATTTGTATTTTAGATTTATTTGAATAAACTTTATGAGAATATTTCACGGACATAAAGAAATACAATTTCTGCCAATTGGATATGTATATCTGAAAATGATGAAATATTTATGTTTACAAGAAAAGGAAACAAGGATGCTTTTCTTATTTTTCATTGATTTTATTTTTCAAGAAATAAGCACGCATATTGCTTCCCTTAAAATATAGCATTTTTTAATATATATTAAGAAACAGGAAAACATTTCTAAAATTAAAATATTTAAGACAAAATACAAATATGTTTAATGAATGTAAAACTAAATATGTTTATTGAATCTGTGTCAAATTTATAATTATTAATTATCTGTTAAGTTTCACTCTTCTGATTTTTGAGATTAGATTATTTGTTTTGTATTTCCTATATTTAAATCTTATTTATTAATAATAAATACATGCTAAAATTATTTTAATTCTATTTTAATGTTTTAAATTGAAAATAGAATTAAAGTAAATCTTTAATATTTTAAACTATTTTTAATGCGTATAGTTTTCGAATTTGAATTCAGAACTATGCAGTTAAAAAATCTTTGAAATTACTCTAATATATCTTTAGTTAAATATTTTATAAATAGTAAATGTGGTTTTTATTTTTATATTTTAGTATAAAACGTTTTGTTTTGATTAATTATATATTTCTCAAAAAATATCAATATGTAAATCGTGGGGATTTTCACAGTAATGAAGTCTGGTGGTATTACAGGCAAATTTTCTGTCTTCTATATTTTTTTAAAGTTCTACATTAATTTTTAGTTATTTTTTATGTTATACTTTAACTAAACTATAAAAGTAACATTAACAATGTGATAAATTAGCTTCAAATTTTTTAAATCTGCAAAAATCGTCTTAAATCTATATAACAGATTTAGAATAATTTTACATGAAAGTTTAAAACTATCCTGAACCTTTAATAGTATAATATAATAATAATAGTACAATAAATGTTTTAGAAGTATTTTAATGAATTTCAGTGGCAACATTAATTCATTTGCGGTTGGAGGACAATAAGGACAATTGACAATGAGTCGTGCTTTTACTGCCGTGAAGTAAGCTGCTAAAATATTGTGTTCTCAAATATAATGCAAATTTTTCTATTCAATGATTCTAAATAATTTTGTTACTATTCTTGATAATGTTCCAAATCTTTTTTAATTATAAAAATCCTTAATTATTAGAAATAATATTCCATTTTACTTTTGTATACAAATTAATTTGAAATTAGAACTCTGAGCCTCATAAATTTTTGAAGATACTTAATAATTAAAAGACGATTTGTAGCTAAGCATAATTTTAACTGAATTGCTCGATTCCCAAATTATTAACTATTTAAAAATCTGACCATCTTTTCAAATATTATTTATAAGGTTTAGTTTAAAAATCGGACAAAGGTAGGGTTCAGAGTTTATGTTAAACTATAAGATATTGTTATGTTAGTAATTATGTGCGCTAAATAATAACAAAATAACTAAGAAACAAGATAGAAACCAGTAGATATTGTGTCCACCATTCCTTCATTATCATTTACATAATGGTCTGGAGTTTATCATAAACTATATTTGTTCTTGAGTTTTCAATGACCTGACAGTAAAACCACGATGTTTGGAATAGAAGAGCTTAAGTTCAGTCTCGGTCATTATTGAATTATAACACATATTTTGTGCGCTTATGTTTTCTGTGCACACATCTGTCATAATGGTCAAACGCTGTTACTTACGACACTTTGACAAGCCAAGCTCGTTGTGCCGTTGGTTATGCGAATTTAAGTCAGTAGAGTGCGTCTTTCGTTTAATCAGAGCACCAGGAAGAGTTTACAGAAAAGTATGACTTTGCTCTAAACTCCTCCGATAGATGGCACCACCAGAGGATCTATTCCCTCAATTTTTACATTGATCTGAAGGGGGGAGATTTTTTCCAGACCATTACACTCAGGCTATTACTATTACTGATATCTTAAATTATTATTACCAGACTATTATTGATATCTTAAATGATAACGCAATGTAATGTAAGAGAAAATCTAACGATAGGAAAATTACTGTAATTTTTACAATCAGCATATGAACATTACGTTTCTTGCTAAAGTCATGGAGCAAGAATGTGTTTTAAATAGATGCACTGAAAAAATGAATTAAAAGAATTCATGGTATGCCTTTTAACAATTTTACATTAGTTATGATGTAAATAGAATTTAGATAAAACAAATGATTTCACGAAGTTTATTAAAATTTTTAATAATAAAATATAACTTACCTATAAAACTTATATTGCTTTATATAAGAATGAAATAATAACTATGTAAGTATAAAGATATTATAATGAATTTTTAAAAAAAACTGTACAAAACATTTAAAAAGAAAGTATTCAGATGTACATTTATAATTAAATAAATGAATATATATTTAACAATTGAATTGATTATTTCAGAACCATCCCTAAATTATAGATTCAATATGTTCTTAAAATATTTGAAAAAACTTATTATTTATAAATATGAAATAATTGTTTGAATAAAAAATTTTGAATAAAATAAATCCCTCTGCAAATAAAGAGGAAATCTAATATATTCACTAAGTCTCAGATATGGAAGGTGATAAAATTGTGAGCACATTTTCCTCAGTTAGAATACTCTGCAATAAAATAAATTCATAGCAATTTTTCAGCATTTATACGACGTTAATGAGTTCCAGTGCCGTTAAAAATAAACAAAGCTGCATATTAAACATTAAACTTGATTTTATCCAACCAGAAATAGTTTTAAAAATACATAATAATATATATTTCTAAACTGTATATATATATATATATATATATATATATATATATATATATATATATATATATATATATATATATATATATATATATATATATATATATATAATTTAGTTTCTATAAAGCTCGGAAGCCAACCGATCCGATAATAATTAGTATTGTTGTTGTTCACTGATTTAGCGTTGTGATATATATTAAACAAGATTAGTACTGAAATTTCTATTTTTGACGATCGTAATTATTTCAGTACGTAAGGCTATTTCCAAACAACGGCTTAGGAGATCGAAATTATTGGGATTGGAATATATTATTCTGATGGCACAGATGCGGTATAATTCAGGATGTTAAATTCTGAATTTTTTTGGCGACGAAGAAATGTTGCCAAGATGACGTATTATGACGTGCAAGATGACATAAATACTATGTTTTCCAAAATAGAATTTTCTGCCTAATTCTTATAGGTTTCCATATCTATGATGTAAAAAAAACCATATTGTCAGATACATAAAAAAATCACCGAATTCAGAATTTTACATATTGGATCATGCTGCATCTGTGCCATTTGAAATCGAATTGATGTATTTATTTATACTTTCATTCCAGTTAAAAAAATTTTCCTTTGAATCTTTTCCTGTTGAAGATTTTTCGAAACTTGTAAGTTTCCATCAATACGTTATTTAATACACATTAGAATTCAAATCATTGTTCCCACTTTCATACGTGGAGATATATCACAAATCTGTAATATATTTCTTTGGTGCATTTAGTACCTCAAGATTTGCTCCAGTGAAGTGATAATCCATAGAAAGAAACTACTTTTCTTAAAATCATAATTTTTCTCTATACAATGGGAAATACTTAGTTAT
Organism: Latrodectus hesperus; assembly: GCA_037975125.1. NCBI lineage: Eukaryota > Metazoa > Arthropoda > Arachnida > Araneae > Theridiidae > Latrodectus > Latrodectus hesperus. The sequence continues at coordinate 95,054,144 of CM075858.1, read as the reverse complement.
CCTCGCTAATTTTGCCTGTTTTTTTAATTACCCTAATCTTTATCATAGGTATCTAATTTCTATATTATATTATTTTCATATGGATTGGATATAAAATTGACAGGAATTTCCGCATCTTTTTGGAGCTGTATAACCAATAAATTTTGAAGACAACAAATAAAATATTTCAAAGCTAACTTAAGTTTGATTTTAAAAATAGAGAGTAATTGGGTCGCTAAAATATTTTTTTTCATTTAAATAAATATCAGAAAAGTCAGCTGTCTTTTCAGGAAAGTTTAAAAATTGATGTGAGTTGTGATAATTTTTTAACAAGAAAGTATTTTAAAGATACATTACAGAGGAATAGAAATTAAAATATTGATGAGTTTCTTGACAAAACAAGTATTATATATTCAGACAAAAATCAGTATAAAGTGAATTATATATTTTAAGTCATTTTTTATATTTGTAGGATTTTTGAATTAAGTAGTTCATCTCGCTTTACTTTTTAAAAAATTGCAAACTTATTGAGCAATAAAATTACCTTACTCAATAAGTAATTAAATTACTTATTGAGTATAAATAAGGATTAGAGACTAAGAAAATGTTATTTACAAAAAGAAATTATTTATTAGCTAAAAACTGAAAATAAAAGAAATAAAAAAAATCATATTTAGAAAAATTAATTTTCCCGAATTTACCAATTATATTACTGCATTTAGGAGAATGTCATGTAATTAATTATATTCAACCTTATTATTTAGAAATAAAATACATGTTCACTTACTAAGTATAAAATTATTCTTTCAAATTTTTGTATGGAGATAAATCAAATCCAAATACACTTGCGTCCATAAATTAAGGATAATGCAAGTTCAGGCAAAGAAAGAGACAGAAGCAAAACAAATATGGCTTATTTGTAAAGTCTATTTATTAAATTAAAGGCAAAGAGCGAAAAAGATGCTATATGTTTGACACCATTAATAAAAATTGCAAATTTTACTCCCTGGAGCAAATTTCAAAAAAGAAGCTATTTACAAAAATCAATATAATATGGTTGGTTTGATGGTTAATACATTTTATACTTTATATACATTATATACTCAGACGTTGCAATACAGACCGTACAACGCCTAGGCATTCTGAGTGTCAAATTATCGATCTGATCTTCGGGAATATTACACCACTCATCAAGCAATGCTCTCCGAAGTTCCGGTAGACATTTGGGAGGGGGTTGATGGGCTGCAATTCGTCAGCTAAGCATGTCTCACACATGCTTTATTGGATTTAAGTCCGGTGATTATGCTGATCAGTCCATACGGGGGATATCTTCCGATTAATGGCATTCGTCTTCAATGTTTGCATGGTGAGGACGGGCGTTGTCATCTATAAACAGAAATTCTACACCCATGGCGCCCCGAAACAAACGTACATGTTGTTTCAGAATTATCGATAGATAAATCTCGATAGATGTGACCAGTCATGGTTACATTCTGAATATGTAAGTTAGTCCTGGAAACCAGAATAATTCCTCACCAAACCTGCACCACCGTAACAGTGTCTTTCAATGGTGTTGTCTTAGTGGTAGTGTGTATCTGGCTCTCTCCATATGAAACCTGGACTCGTCGGAAAACATCACACAAGACCAGTGGTGCGGTGTCCACAATGCATGATCGCTACTCCAGGATAACCGCAGGCTACAGTGAGTTGCGGTATGTGAAACAAATCTGACAGGTCTACGACCATATAAACCAACGTGTCCTATGCGCTGTACATGGTCTGCCTTGAAACTGTCGTACCGGTAGCTGAAGAGAGCTGACGAGTGAAGTCTGAAGCTATGCTCCGTCTTTTTCTTTTGACAGTAACTGCCAAATACCGGTCCTCATTCGGCGTTGTAATTCAGTGACGACCAATGCTGTAACGTCTATTCACATTACCATCATCTTGGAGCCGTTGCCAAAGTCTGGAGATGACATTCTGGGTGATTCCAAGTTCCTTGGATACTTCCAGCTGGATACGTCCATATTCCAGACGGCCGATAATTCTACCACGTAAAACATCATTGAAATGCTTCCTTTGTACCGTAACTATGCGGTTATTGCACTGAAAGAATTTTTAAAGTGCTTGTGAACAATTTTACTTCTTTGAAACCATTCCTTATGTACCCCTGTCTTACACTCTCGTCATTGTGACGTACTATCGGTGCCATTGGTGGTTTCTTGTACTTTGCATATTATTCTTCAAGATGTGTGTGACAATTCTACATGTAAAATTTTTATTTTAGAGTTAAATTTCTGTGTGATTCTGAATTATCCTTAATTTAAGGATATGAGTGTAAATCAATTTCTGTGGAAAGTGCATGGGTTCAGTTTCAAGCACTGACAACAACTGTGTATGCACTGTCGAGAAATAAGTGATGGATTTCTTCTTTTTTATATACACTTTTATTGGAGAGAATAATTGGGAATTTTCCTGGTCTTTTCTACAGGGATATGATAGTACGAACAGTGAAACATCCCATCAGAAGTTAATTTATGACAGAATTTGAACTGTTTTGATTGTTTAGTAAAGTCTACTTCACTTAAGCTTTCCGATAGAAGAAAATTCTAATTTAAACGTAAAAATCAAATATCATCATTAGGAACTATATCTGAACTGTATGAGGAACGGTTTCAGATTCTCGCATATCTTTCTTGAAATTTCATCACATCTAAAAATATATGATGCTAGTTAAGAATATTCTATTCAATGCATTAAGAAATCAGAAACATATTTTCATATAAAAATATCTTTTTTTTAAATGTTTTTCTTTATCTTAAATATTTTAATAAAAATATGTTGTTTATTTGCAATGAAGTAAATCATAGGAAAATGATACAAGATATTATAAAATACATCAAAATTATGAGTTCAATTTTGAGAATTATTTTTATAATAATTACAATAACATTAATAATACAACAAATTAAATTGATTTATTAATCATTTGGGACTCTATTACAATATTCATAGTAAGTATTTACCTGTAATAGTAAGTGTACATTAAGATTTCTCAAATTAAAACTCTTATTACATACATTATTTCATTATTATATGTGATTATTATATATGGTCTCTTAATTAGAATCATTCACAAAGACGCGCCGTCGAAATAGTATGCAAGTAATCCTAATTGAATGTATTTATTGAGTGAAGATTTGTACATATATACTCGTGTGTCAAAAGGGAAATATACCTTTTGATAATTATTCTGTATAAAGGAATGCATGCTGTCATTATATTTCCTTAATGACCATTCTATTTAAAAACAACTATGTTTAAAAAGCTTTTATGATTTTAAGTTAATTCAGTGAATTTAATCCATAACCAGGACGTTGATTGATTAGGCTTCTAAGAAAGATTTTAAACCCACTGAAATTATTTAAAATTTAATCTCAACAGATTAGATAAGTAAAATATTATCAACTCATTTCCTTCGTTGAGTTTTATTTTAGGGATACGTTTAGGGAAAGTTTTAGAGATGATTTATTTTAGGGAATGTTTATCCTAATTGGGCAAAAAAAATTACGGCTAACTGCTTGTATTCATTTATATAAAAGTTTACGTAATGAAGTCATAAACACGCAAAACTTTAACTTGTCAATTTAATTGTAAATTATTTTTTATGTTATGTATAGCAAAAAGAAAAACAAATGTTATTGAAAACATCTTAATGCGGCAACAAAAGTCCATCCATAAAACTATCTTTGAAATTCCTTTACGGAAAAATAAAATAATTATATAAGATAATTTTGAATGGATTTTGTTTTATATAAATCTAACATTTGTATGTAGTTAACAGTATTAATAAATATTTGCGTATTATATATATATATATATATATATATATATATATATATATATATATATATATATATATATATATATATATATATATATATATATATATATATATATATATATATATAAAGAATATAATATTTATTTTATTTTAAAATGAAATTATGAAATTTCTTATTTTTTCTTCTTATTACTTCATATGAAAAAAATGCTAAGAAGCTCTTAATAATTGAAAATCTTCTTAGCTAATCAAAGAAAGGTAAAAATAATGAAAAAGAATCCATTAAAAATATCATATTGTAACTACTTAATTAGTGTTTTACATTACAAGTTATGATTATTATATGTATTAATAAAAAATGAATGCATAATTTACAATGCTTCTTGTGTAAAATGCATCTTTAAATTAGAATCCTTATAATTTTCAATGCTTCATAATTTAAATATTTTATTCCTGTGAATCGTGCTTAAGTAGTTAAATTGAAATAAAATAATGAGAGACATTTCCTTTGTATGAAAACGTCGAATTAATGATGTTAAATAAGAGGTTTTAAATCATAATGTAGAAAATTATATTAAATATATTATTCGATGTTGTTCATGAATATCGGTGATACTTGCCTATGGAAGGTTATAAGGAGTGAAAATGATACTTAAAAGCAAACTCGCTACAGTTTCGTTCAAAAAATTACATTTTATTTATTAAGATAGTTCTAATAATTGTCTTTAGTGGATTTATTTCTCTTATTATATTTTTCTTTTATAGTGTTATGAAAGATGAGTTTCATGTATATTTTGTGACGTTTGTCATCCACAATGTGAATGTTTTATAATGAGTTTGCTTATTTTCTAAATCTAATGAATTGTTGTGACTGTTCACTTGAGAAACATTTTCAAAGTTATTCTCAAAACCTATCTGACGTCGTATGTAGAAAATTATAAACAAGTTATATATATTAAAATTATGTCTTTTTAAAATATTATTTTGGTTTGTTTCGCTTTACGGTTACTTATTGCATACTAAGGCTAACTAAACCAAGACTTTAAAGTACATTTCGAATTAATAATCGAACAAGCCAACAGTTGACTAGTATACAAGAGCACTGGCCACTCAACTGCTAATTTGTCTTTAAGTATAACAAAGATCACCAACGGCTAGAAATGTTGGAACAAAAGTATCATAGACGAATTATGAAACTCTGTATTATCATTGATGTAAAAATTACAAAATAAAATACAACGAAACCACACTTTTAATGTATGAATTCTAATGTTATAAGCTGTCCCTTTATCCTTATACTTTAACATTAGTTTCCTCTTTATTATTACTTTTAAACTTATAGCAAATATTCTAAGCGTTAGAGAGTTTTTAAGTAACATTCTATTGTAGTTCCTTTTTCTCGACATTTAGCTAATGAAAGTAGTTTCTATTAATTAACGCATAAAGAATTCTCTAAATCGAAAACATTGATTGGGCTTAATATAAACTGTGATAACGTATAATGAAAAGAAGAGGAGCTAAGAATGAGAGAAGACGAAAACTATTCAGTAAAAGCTACTTCTGTCAACTGCAGTTATTGTGATTGAAGGAACTGCAGAGATGAACTTGATTGCGTCACACACAGTTGTTAAAAATTTTCTTGATTGTAAAGTAAGTCTTAATTTTTTTAGTTCAGTTTAATACAATTTCTTGGCGGAGAGTTGCTGGAAGAAACGTTGGGCCGATCTCCGACAATATTTGTGGTTAAAAATTACTTTGACATGTTTCTGGACATAGAATAGATTATCAATGAATCTCAGATAAAACTTGTGTATACCTGATTTAAAATAAAGAGGAGAAAAATCAAATGTCTAAGTCATGTTACGATAATATATTTAATTAGAACAACTTGAAATTTTATTATAAAAAGCATTCTTATTTTTAGAACCAGAGGAAGACAAAGAATATAATCAATTTGACATTGATCTTGAGGGAGACCAAATTTCCCACCATTACACCCATGGTAACTCCACAACATGTATATATATATATATATATATATATATATATATATATATATATATATATATATATATATAATAAAACAAAAAATTGTTTCATTCTTATTTATACGCTAAAATTTCACTTCTTGCCATACGGTCCTTAATTCTGTGAAAATGATTGTTCGTCACTCTGTTAGTATTCTACAATTAGTACAAACCTTTATGACTGGTGTCTCAACGCATATTGGATATCTGTGCCATTCAGTACCGCAACAGAAACTCCCCCTTCTGAGTGCAGGGCTTTCAGGATATGTATTAGCAAATACAATACCCTATGATCAGGTGAAGATGGGCAACCTTCTGTTTGAGCTCTGCAGGCAGCTGGGCAAAATAACTCTGAATCGTCCGTTGAAGATGAATCGTTATTTGAATGACAGTCCGGGTTCTAAGACGCCCAAGGCTATGTCATTGTACATGCATACACAATAATGATATGTAAGCATGTGCCTTACACAAGTTAAAGTATCCTTAATATATTGAAATATTAATGTATATATTATAGATATATGTACACATATACATACGTATACATTAATAATTTTTAATTCAATAATTATATCCTACTTTTTCACTTTTAACTGTAATTTCCCTCATAAAATACTGTTTACTACAGCTCACGGGCAATTATTTACAAATAATTCTTTTTATTCCTGTGGCGAAGCATCAAATTTGCATTCTTATGCGATCACAACGTCTCTCAATCAATTAATTTTCAATTTAAATTATTTTATTTATTTTTTGAAACTGCTTTAATTCTGGTATTTAATCCAAATATGTATATTTATTAACTAGTTTTCCTTTTATATATTTTATTATATAATTCATAACAGATTTTTCCTCTCTAAGCATATTTACCTAAATTTTTTTCTTTTTCATGTGTTTTTCCTTTGAATAATTTTTTCGATTTTTTCTCTTTTATCAATTCAAAAGTTTTGGCAAAATCATTTGTTCATTATTTAGAATATTTATGCAGATTAATTCGAAATGTCTTCCCTTTTATGAATTTTGTGTGATTTCTATAATTCTATTCTCAATTTTTTTATTTTTAATCTCAAATTTCACATTTTATTTATTTGTCTGAATACTTATATTTTTATTCTAAATATTTCACTATGTTACTAATGAAAAGTTCTCATTTTTAAAAGTTTTTTCTATCCTTTGCTTTTTAAGTTGATTTTTAAATTTATTAATTTCCATAAATAATTCTAAAATAATTAGAATTGTGTGTGTTATTACAAAATTTAGTTACTCTACATCATTTTTTATTTAAATTTCATTAAATCAGTATATATATATATATATATATATATATATATATATATATATATATATATATATATATATATATATATATATATATATATATATATATATATATATATATATATATATATATATATATATATATATATATATATAATGATTATAGCATGTTTGAATTCTCATGTTTTTGAGGATAATTTCACTGCATTTTTTATTATTTTTACAATCAAAAATGAATATTTTTATTTTTTGACAAGCGTGAAACGTGTAAGTATTCTATCTGTGGTAATTCTACACTACGAAAACTTTAACTTTTAAGTACATAAATGGCATGACATTTCTTTTATTTATTTCTATGTTTTTCTGACTCTTTTTTCAGTTTAACGAGAAAAATCGCAGGGTGAAAATGTACATTTCCATTGAAAAAATCCTCTTTACTGTTCAATATATAACTTTCTATTCTCTGCATTAAAATAAAATATGCATTTAAAAATGTATACATACGAGTATTTTTACCTTTTCAGTAAATAAATCTAGTTTTCCTTAAAGTGGATACAAATTTAATTCATTCATCATTTATTGAGGAAAGAAATATTTATCAATGAATATTTAATCTCGAAAGTAATATATTTTATAAGCATTTTTATAAATTTAGATTTTAACATTTCTTAAATATATAACTTTTCCTTAAAAAATTTAACAAAGGGGTAAAAATTATTAAGCAAAATTATTTTAATTATAATAAAATATAGATTATTCGTGTTTATTTTTATTGCCTATTAATATGAAATTTTTTCATAAAAATATTTTTTTAATTTAGAAGAATTGCAGTTTCAAATAATATATTGAATTTAATATCAAAATATAAAATTTGATAATATTAAATTTTTATTTAATTCAATCTTTTATTTAATTCTAAAAATGATTTGCATTAATTCTAGTATTATTTCCATTAAACGAATTCATTCTAACTTGAGAATAACATATTCAAAAAGTTTCGAAGTGAAAGTTTTTAGACAGGAAGGGGAAATGTTATTTTTAACTATGTATAAAGAAATATTATTTTAGAGACTGAAATTCTGGAAGACTTAATCCGAAATTTCTTGTATTATTTAATTAAATTTTTCAATTTAGTTTGTAAATATTTAATGTTTACTCTTTCAAATATGAAGTCATTATAGCTTTTAAATTCAGGTTTATTAAAATTTATGAATTATTGTTGCTCACATTATATTATTTATGCAATATAACAATGGCTTCCCATTTCACGTATAGAAAAGTAATATTAATAACGCAATATATTTAAAGTACTTTTAATAGGCTCTTAATTTCGAACGAGAAAATGCGCAGCAAATATCTCAGTAATTTCTATCTAAAATCATTTCAAATAAAGTATTTGCATTTTCTCTCAGATACGTGAAAGAATTCCGCATTTCATACAAAAGAATCATTCAATGAAATGCGGTACGTATTATCAGAAAGTGTGTTATATTAATAGCTTGTAAATAATTACATGAAAACATACTGCGGAAGATATGCAATTCTTATGAAATTAATGTCCATATATATATATATATATATATATATATATATATATATATATATATATAATAAATTAGTTTCAAAAACAATTTTCTATAACTTGAATACCATTTATTATATGGAAATTACAATATATTTCAGAAATCATACACACACACACACTACACACACATACACACACATATATATATATATATATATATATATATATATATATATATATATATATATATATATATATATATATATATATATATATATATTTATAATTGAAATTCCATTTCATACGTTTTTATGCCATTTTTAATTTTCAAACATTTTTGTTCTACTTTAGATGGATTATTTTGGGAGAAAAAATATAACTTTTAACTATATTTGTATTTTATAACAACATGTAAATAATGACCATTCTTAAGCAATCTGGTTGTAAAGTTATTTTCAGACGAAACCTTTAAAAATGTAGTGTTTGTAGATTAAAACTTTAACTTTAAAAATGTAGCGTTTGTATTTAATGTGGTATTTGTTTCACATTAACTTTGTCTTTTTGTCATAACTTAATCTAGAAAAATTAATTTATCACTACCATCGTTTAAGCTTTCAGGTTGGTCCTTGTGCTCTCATGTCGCAGTCATATCACAACAACAAACTTCATGATAGTTTTCACATAATGTGTCTTTAAAATTACTTTAAAGTTAATTTTTTAATCATCCAGCCCTATTTTAAATAATAATCCTATGGTATTTTGATCACCATGGGAGATTCGTATGAAACTAATTTACACATTCAACATTACTCAATAAACTGCGAAATTTTTTTCTAAAAGTTTTGACTTTTTACGTAAGACATGTTTGAAATGATGGAAATTTGTTTGAGATAATAACCGTATGAAAATGATTTTAATGATATAATATTGAGCTTATATTTACTGACGTTTAAAAATTTTATAGGAACAAAATATGTTTAATATGATGCCCATCGTGTTCCTAATTTATCATAAAACATACGATAGTTATGATAATATATAAAAAGACAATAATTGAATGCTATGTGTTCCGGACAAATATCATATGTTACTTATTATACTTGGACAAGCTAAGATCTCTATGACGTTGGCTATGCGAATTTAAGTCAGTAGTGTGCGTCTTTCCTTTAACCGGAGCACCATGAATATGAAAGTACGACTTTGCTCTAAGTTCCTCTTATAGAGGGCACCACCAGAGGATTCACTCCCTCAACTTTCACATTGATCTGGAGAAGGAGGATATTTTCTCCATCTATTACACCCATAACTGCTCAATGACCGACCACACGACTTTCAATTCCACAGATTTAACGAGCACGTGTATGGCATATATGAAAATTATGTATGAGGCACTCGAGTGCATGGAAATATAGAAAAAATTTATTTCATCGATAACTGAGCATATTACTGGGACTTTGAACTTAATTCCTAAACAAAATACAACATGAGAATAAATTATGTAAGTAAAATTGCAACACACTGTTGCATTTGGTGGATGTAACCTGTAAGATTAAAAGCGGTTTATCTGAGTCGTAATTTGAATACAATTGGAAGTATTCACTAAACTCTCTGTCTTCCAATAGAAATGCTCTTCATCTATCCAGAATATTTAAGGACCATTTTGAAACAATCTCAAATTGAGCAAGAAACTATAGGAAAAAATTGTGTCTTGTCTTGAAATATTGAGAAAATAACCTCTTTACAATCTAAAGTTAGTGAGAATAATAATGGAAGATACCGTCTGCACTGATATCAACCTATGCAAAGATAGCCATAAATTCTTCAAACTGAAAAGCAACATTTTTTATTGCTTTTACCAAAACAGTGTTTCTTCTCCTTCCAGAACTAAGATCAAATTATATTTCCTCAAATTAGGATTTGTTAAAGTTTGGTTTAATTTGAGGACATTTCTAGTTTCATATCTGCATTTGCCTAACAAAGGCAAAAATTTTGACTTTATTTTTTTCTTTGCAACTACTCGTGGATTCTAAGATAAATTTCGAAAGGATATTTGTGTGCCTGCTTTGTTTTTAAAGTTTAAATGTTTTGTTTTAGTCATGTTGACTGTCAAAGCATGTCCTGTTGTAACGATAAGCAAGGAGTCGAAGTCTAATCGGCTGCACTTACTGTTAAAGATAGTATCAAATGGGATTTTAAACGTTTTTATTAAAGTTTACATTTTATTTTAGAGATTGTGTAGTTTCATGAATAAAACTTATAACATTCAGTTAGTTTATAAGAAATTAATGAGTGAAAATTAAATACAGAACAAGTTCTAAATGTGTTATACATCAAAAAATATTGATGGCGAAATTTTGAACTAGTGTTATTTGTTCAAGCAATGTTTTGCCTTTTTATTGCATTCTATACAGAATTTTATAATTTTATTAGCAACAATTTAGTCTACAGAAAACGTTAAAATAGTCTTATTTTTTTGTAATCACTATCCATAATATTAGATGAAATATGATTTTTATACGATAAAAGATGCCGTTGGACCAAATCACTGAGGTAACAAATATTTGATCTTGCCATAGCTATCCAAATTAAAGAAAGTTTTAGACAGCGTTTTAAAAAAGCCTGAAAATTCATCAAGTAGCGTTTGAGAGTCAGTTGCTTATTATTTAATTATATATATATATATATATATATATATATATATATATATATATATATATATATATATATATATATATATATATATATATATATATATATATATATATATATATATATATATATATATATATAGTATCATAGAGTTGTTTCATAGACATGATTAAAGAATGTAATTCTTGACATTTGATTTTTAATCTTATTCAAAAACGTTCAATTGTTCTCAAAAAATGGAACACATTGATTTTATGCTCAAAATACTCCTTTAATAGATGGTTTTGAAAGTAGAATTTGGATTATAAAATTTTCCGTTTTTTATTTATTTTGTCTCGAGCGATGAATATTTTAATTCTAGATATTTTCTGCAGAATTGAGTTTTTTCAAAAAAAAAATCTTCAAAGTATATAGTAAATTTCGATAAATTTGCTTAGCCTCGTATTTTTCATGGTTCTAGTTTATCTTAAGTTTGGCTTTTGCGATAGTTTTTTGCTTCTGACTCCTAAATACAGCCAACATTTTCGTAATTTTGTGTCATTTAAGAGATCAACTCATGCTGACAACAATCTTTCCACGCCTAACCCTATCTGTGGAGGATTACTGGACTTTAAAATACTTAAACAGTATTTTAGAGTTGCATAAACCTTTTCATCACACCCATTTTGAATGGAATTCACTATCAAATTTTCTATCCCCCAACAAGAGTGAGTTATGATTTTTCTCATTGCGCGTTATCAATACTTAAAATTACTCTCATATTCTTTCATCAAAATTGAACTGTTTTATAAATAGGTGCAGCCGACCAATGGCTGAGTGCTTAGCGCTCCTGACTCCTGAGCTGTGGGTCCCGGGTTTGAATCCCAGTTCGGACATGGATGTTACTTTCTTTCTCTGTTCTCTCTGTGTTTCTCTGTCCTTTATTCTGTGATGATCTATGAATGTCGTCACCCCTATAAACGGGTTTGTGGTGGTTTGGCGCGGGCAACGCTACTCCCCTCTGTGACTTGGTTCACAGGTGTCCGCTGGGTAACGACAGATGAGTAGCAGTTTCTGGCCTTGTTATGACATAGGGTTCGTCACCCAAGTGTCCACCGTTGGAAAAAAATAAGTAAATAGAAATAAACGAATACAAATAACTTTTTATTTTACGGTATTAAAACCATTGCAGATTAAAATTTACTTAATCAAACAAATGCCTTATATTTAAATTCATTTATATTGAAATAGGATTGAACTTAATAAATAAAATAATTTTACAGATGTTTCTTATGCAAATATGATTTTTTTTATTTTGATATAAAAACAATTATAGCTTTCATTTCAGAAATAAATTTAACAACAGGTAATCTGAAATATTTGCAAAATTATAAATTTCAATTTATATGAAAAATAAGAATTTTACACACACACAGATATAAGGATTTAAATTAATCACTTAGATGGATTGTTACTTCAATTAAAAGAGATTAATAGCATTTTAATTGTATGCTTTAATATTCTAAGTTTGTTTGATTTTTTGCAATGGGATAGAACTATTTTTATTAACTAATGAAACTTTTCAATACCACTATAGATGACCGCGACGGTACTTAAGAATAAAATATGCAATCAAAACAATATGCATCTGCATGTTCTGGTATATTCTTAAATTGTGTGATGCTTTAAGTAATCAGATGAAATTGCACCATTTAATCTTTTTACTAAATGATACATCCTCAGTATTATTGCAAATAATTATTCCTTGTCAGTATGGAATTACAGTTTATTTAATCTTTTCTTCGATCATCCAGATAGTTTTTAAATAAAATAATCATATCACAGCTGGATTTCCATAAGCAGGGACAGTGACTAGTTTATTTAGATTAAATGAGGCTGTGGTGGCCTAGTGGTTAGGGCATCGAAAATAAATCTGATCGACTGGTGATAACAACAGTTATAGTGAGTAAATGAAGCAGTGCTCTAACGTCTTTAAATTAAAAAATGTCTTTCACTAGTAACAACCGTATCTCGAAAATTATAGAACAAATGTGGTTTTTATAAACCCTAGTAGTAAGTAACCCAATGAATTAAAGCCATTGTTAGGAATTTATACAACCGTCACGAAAGGGTGAGGTACGATTCCCAATGCCCCAAAGCCCCACTGAGTACATGCGGTATACGTGATCATTAAATCTGTGCAATTGAAAGTCCTACGGTCGGTTGTTGAGCAGTTACCATGGGTGTAATGGTCTGGTGAAAATTTTCTCTCCCTTCAGATTAATGTCAAAATTGAGAAAGTGATTCCCCTCGTGGTGCCATCTATCGGAAGAGTTTAGAGCAAAGTCGTGCTTTCACCTTCGTAGACTCTGGTTAAACTCACTCTACTGACTTAAATTTGCATGTCCAACGGCATACTTGAGCTTGATTTGTCCAAGTGTGATAAATAGCAACAAGATTTACATCAAATTTATTAATATAATGTAAATTCAGCGTGAAAGATAAACTATAAATAACTCAATTGTGGGTTTTACTCTTTATTAAATTTCTCAAAACAGATTCATCCAATTGAGCTGCTTCTATAATATGTGTGTTGACTTTTCAGGTACTAATAAATACATTTTACCCAACACAGCTGTCTACAACTCCAGAACTAATTTTGATCAATGATTTAGTTTGTATCTTTCTTGTTAGCTGGCCCCAATTTTTTAAATGCTTAAATAAAAATTAAAATTTATTACATAAAAATAGTGTAAGTGCGAAACAATATGTTACCTTTTTCGCAATTTATTATAAACTATATTAAAGTCGTGTCTGCAAAATTTTGCTAAGGCTTTCTCAGGCAATATTTTTTCTCTTGTAGAACTCGTTTTCCAAACGGTTATGCAGCTATAACTTGGTGGATAATGTAATGGTTAAAAGCAAGAGTAAGATATTTGAACAGCTACTGATAATGCTATCCGGTAGCAATTCTCATGAATAATATTCCTGAATCACAATAGAGAAAATCTGGAAAATTCCTCAGCACGCAACAGGTTTCTACTTTCTATATGTATACATACGCGTAAAGGCTACTGTAGTCATTAAATAAATTCTCTTAAAGGTATGGGTTCAAATCCCAACTTAAACAACGATCCTTCGTGTCCGCTAAAGATGCCTGGGAAATGTTCATTAGGTCATGATCGCAATGTCCTCTAAGTGAAATAATACTGCTGGGGGAGGCCGGGCAATTATTGGGGAGCCTTCTATTTAGTCCATACTTCTAATTAAGTAGACTTCAACCCAGTAGACCTTACTAATAGAACCCAACTTCGTGCTGGGTACATGAAAGTATTCCGGGGAGGCGCATTCGTATATTTAGAAACGTAATTACCATCTCATGTCGTGTAAAAATATCTGTAATCAAATTTATATAGTCCAATCACAAGAGTATGGGATTATTACAAACTTACCATTTCACAAATTTTTCAGTTAGCTTAAGTTCAAATAAACTCTAAACTCTGTGTCACGACAGACCATGTGGGCCAGGGCCTACAGTGCCCATCTCTGTTTTCATGACCGAGAGGCCCTGGGGTGCGAAGCATGTCTCGATAAAGTGGTCAGCCTAATGCGAAACCCCCAGTATTTAGTTCCCAAGCATGCGTGGTACTTTGTTTATCGACCCACTGAATGGATGAAAGGCTGAGTCGACCTTTTCCAGCCCGAGGATCGAACCTCGGCCTTGGGTGCATGAAACGCTACCACTAAGCCCCTGGGCTCCAGTTCAAGTAAATTGAAGTTTAAAAAAATTGCTTCATTATTTCTGTTTCAGTATATATATATATATATATATATATATATATATATATATATATATATATATATATATATATATATATATATATATATATATACATATATATATAATATATATATATATATATATATATATATATTACACAAACTTATTCTGAATATTTTTGTTATTTTTAGCATTTTTACTTTACTAAAAATAAAACATTAAGGATTATTACCAAAATTTAAAAATTTTTTCTTTTATTTCCTATATCCGTATCTTAGGAATATTTCATTTTTAGGCACAGCAAGGGGTGAATAGTCTCATCGTACATAATGAGCACCCAATGGGTGTCCACCATTATATGGGTGGGTCTTCGTAATTCAGAAGTAGGGATTTAGAAGAAGACACTCAAATTTGACTTGCCGCCTCTAGAAGTATTACTTCACTTGGAGAACATTTCGACTACAAGCTGATTGACGTCCATAAACCAAATGGTATCATTGGTTATGTCGGCTATAGAACTCGCTACCTCCTAATAACGAGAAGGGCAACTTTCCCAACTAGTAAATAAAGCCTATGATACGAATGCAAATTCTTTCTTTCAGTAAATTTTATGATTATTTTCATAAATATAAAAAATCATAAGATATTAATAAGTTTACACATTTCTCCTTATTGATTTAGAGGTAGGTATTATAGAAAAAAATTAAGTAAAGTTATAGAGATATGATTTTTCTAGTTACTTTTTGACTATCATTGAACAGTTATTGAAAATAACTTTCTATATCTTTTCACATAAACCTTTCATATGGCTGAATACAACATGTTATGAGATCAATTTCTACTTCTATCACATTGCATATTTATTAATAACTTTAAGCATATTTCAATTGATCTTACCGTTGTTTAGTAGAAAAACATCACTCTTCGGAGCTTAAGAGCCTAAGTTCAAACCCATGAACTGTTCAACAACGGGTGATGGACGTAAAGCATGGACGTCTATGGGGAAGAGAGCTTGACAGTTTTCCAAGTTTCCTCCTTTGTGATACGTAAATGCGGCCTACTATCCATAGAAAGCCTTCCCGAAAGACGTTACTTGGTGGAAGTTAAAATACTATACGACGTAGTGTCAAATTAAATTAATTTTCATGAGCAAACAATAGAAAAAGATTCACTTCAAAATTATTCGCAGAATTTATTCAGGTGTACATATTGACATTCAAAACTTATCTCCAATCAGTAGTATAACTTAATTCGTGATAATAAGTTTAGATATAACATTCACTTAGTCTAAAATTCACACGAAATTAATCTCATGTATATTTTAAAACAGCGTAAACATTAAAAATTAAATGTAACGCATAAGTGAATAGTTTTATTCCTTACTGCAGTAATTTGGACCACTGAATTATAAAAATGAATGTCCTTACATAACACATTTGATTATTAGAGCATATAGTTTATATATTAACTTCAACACATTTCTTTTGACAATGTTATCCGAAGAAGAATTTTTACTATGCACTTTTTGTATACTTATTTCAGAAAAATTCAGTAATGCAAATACCCAACAAACAAAAATCACTGATCTAGTTACAAGGAAAGTTTTTTTGGTACTTTTTTGGTGACTTAAACATGACAAATATTTCAATTTAAAGAAATAACACTCATTTATTGAAGTAAAAGAAATGCCAAAGCATGATAAGAGCGCCAATATTTCCTTAAACTATTCTAACAAGTGTTATCTCCTCTCTCCCAAGAAATAGGAACTTGTCGACCGCATTGATTTAAAAAATATCAGTTTGTTCTCAAAAATAAAAGCTAGCCCACATAACTGATTTTAAGAAACACTAAAGGGCAGTTTCCTCCCCCACAGTGACGTCGAGATCTGCTATTGGCTGGGGGAGCTCTCTTTGCTAGCCAATCATATTCCAGAAAGAGCGGGGATAAAATACTTTTCTGGAGCAGTTATGGAGACACTGATTCACTTGCATGAGCACCGGTTCATGATTTCTGAGTCCAGTCGCCAAATCTGAAGAACAACTAAGAAAACAGCCAACAGCAGTTCACCCAAAATTTTGCTGCCAAGCAAAGTAAGAAACTTTTTCGCAATTAAATCTTCCCGATGTTCTTTTTCACAAATAGTTTCCCTTATTTTTAATATTCATACATTTTACTTTTAATGATTATTTTAAGGCTTTGTATAGTAATAGTATATTATTTGGACAAAATTATTTCGATTCCACATTATATCGAAACAGTTGAATCGAAATACCTTATATTATGTTTCCATATTATTTAATATGATATAAACGAATTATTATTTCTCTAAATAAATAAAAATTCTAATTTTTAAGAATTTATTGTTATTATGCAAATATATTTCATATTTTCAATATTTTTTATTTTCAAATATGAGAATAGCTTTTGACTATAATTAAATTTATATAAAACAAATAATAGAAAATTTTGTGATTATATTCAAAGATTGAAATTTATGAAGGTGATGAAATTATGTGTACAGTAAATACATTAAAAGAAGTATATGCGGGAATTTTTCCTATTTAAGGACTGACACATGAATTCCTCGTGCAACCTCATGAAATAAGACACACATGAATTTCTCATGATACTTAAATATATGTATGAATTCCTTAAAGTAAGCTGAATTGCCTTTCATTAAAAAAAATAACTTATGAAATAATGTAGTAGGAAATTTGAAACATTGATATTATCACATAGTTTAACAATATCTTAAAAAATTTTAATTATTTAATGAAAACTTTGCTGAATTATATTTTATAAAAGTAACACGGTTACTACTAATTACAATTTTCAACCTTATACAAAAAGTTGTGCAAACAAATTCCATTCCTATTAAAAGAAAATGAATTTTTCCAGAATATTTTTTTTTGAGAATTTTACTTCAATTACAGTTAAAATTAAACATGACTTATAAATAATAATATATACATTGAAGGGCTGCACTAATAGGGTATATATTTTTCTCTCATTTTTTAATCAAAATTGATACATTAAAAGAAAATTCGAAAATGTTTTCCGATTTAGAAAATACGTAAAATTTGAACATTGTAACAAGAAGTCTTGTTCTATTAGCAGTAACTTCATTTTCTATAATTAAAAATAAATAAAAACATTTTGAATGTAGATTCGTTTTTCAGTTATAGTTCACATATATTTTAAAGCCTTAATATTGTCAATGATATATTTTCTCGAATTCATGCATGATGTTACATAAATATATCCTCTACACGTAATCAATAAAAATGATAATGTCATACACACAAACTCATATTGAATATATACGACACATTAATCTTGAAATAATATGCAATAAGCTGGAATGCCGTGAATGATATAAACTTGTCATTTAAGTAAAGTGTAATAAACTTTTTTTAATATAAAACTTTTCAAAATTCTGACGAATATAAAACTGAGATATAATCATTAGTAGAATACATTTCATTAATTTCATATGCACATGAATCTAAAACTTTATTATCATCATCATTACAATATATTTCATTAATTTCATAAACATCTATAACTTTATTACAATCATTATTAGAATATATTGTATAAATTTCATAAGTATATGAATGTGGAACTTTATTATAATCATTATTTTAGACCCTTCACTCCTGCTTGCATAGTAATAAAGTATTTCTTTTTTGAATCAATATATACTTACCATTATATCAGGATTATATTCATACATTTAAAGTCATTATATTCATACATAATAGATATGGGTTATGAGATATAAATACTGAAATGATTATGTGCGTGTATGATTGATTAATAATTTGTCAAATTAAAAATTTCACAACAATATATATGTATATATATATAACTAAACTAAACTCCATGGCACGACAGCCCATGTGGGCCAAGGCCTACAGTGCCCATAACTGTTTTCATGACCGAGGGCCCTGGGGTGCGAAGCATATGTCCCAGTTAGGTGGTCAGCCTAACGTAAGACCCCTCCTGTGTTTAGTTCCCAAGCATGCTTGGTACTCAGTTAATCGATCCACTGAAGAGATAAAAGGCTGTATATATATATATATATATATATATATATATATATATATATATATATATATATATATATATATATATATATATATATATAAGCGTTTCCATATTACAGAAAACCTTAACATTGCCTAGCTATGAAAATCCAATTTTTAGCGATGATTATTTTGCAATTTTTTTCAAACGCATGTTATTCAATATTATAATATTAAAAGCGTTCCCGAAAAGAGCAGCAAACTAGTATGTTGCTATTATTTTTAATGTCCGAAATACAGAAATGGATCTATTTTCCAATCATAATTCTTTCCGAATAGTAATAGAGCTTAGGAATGGACAATCATAACTCAGCATTGCTGCCGTTGTCATTAATGCAGAACATGTCAGTAGCACCTATCGACCATATCTTTCGTATAGGTACAGATTAATACTTCGGTAATGAATAAAACTATATCAAATGTTTTAAAGGTATTTCTTTAATAGCCAGTAAAAAATTCATTTAAACATTTAAACTACATTTATGTTTGTGCCGTCGATACTAGATGAAAGGAGGGGAAAGAAACGGTACTTGCTACTCACATTGTTACTCCGTTTCGATGTTGCGAATACTACAGTAGTTTAGTTGTAAGACTGTTCTCATCAGAATGGGAAGTCTTAGGTTCGATACCAGAAACTATTGTGCAAAGGAGATATATATTTCATTTAGGATTTCTGCTTGCAGATTTATTGATCTGGGTATTTAGAAATTTTCAAGGTTTTCACTCATGCGTCAGAGTTACAATTTGTAATATGAAAAGTCTCCTCAAACCTCAATGTTAACAAAAAGATAATAAAAAGCCATGCAACAGCGATAAATAGCTAGGTCTCTAATCACGCAGTGTCAAAGATGCATATTCATAGCTTATAATTGGATGACTTGGGTTTCTGAGAGAGTTCCAGAATTCGATGCCAGCTTATGTTGAGAAGATATGGATGTGGCACTTTTGGCACGCATCAAGCTCATTTTTTATGATACGTGTTAGGGAATGTTTCAGGTTTCCTCATTTGTGACATATGAATACAGTCAAATCAACCTAAGACGCTAAAATAATAAGTTAAATCTGTTATTACATATAAATTTAAAGGGAATTTAGAGGAAAGAAATTTAATTACGAAATCTGATTTATTAGTTTAGAAACATCGGAAAATTTTTTGAAGAATTTAATATATATCAGCATTCTTCTTCAGCAATCAAGAATAAAAACTATTCTGTAAATATTTAGGTCAATTTGAACCAAATAAAAGATCCATTTTTAATCTTCATCTTATTAAATCTAAGGGAGATGTTTACGAAAACATTTTTGATTAAGAATGGAATACTTAACACGTAAATTTATGTTTATGAAACACATTGCTGATTTACAAAAATTTGACAAATATTAGTAATGTAATGTAGTTTATTTTTACACACATACACACACACACACACACAGATATATATATATATATATATATATATATATATATATATATATATATATATATATATATATATATATATATATATATATATATATATATATATATATATAATCAAACATTGTATTAATCCATTTGTTCTTTTAATCATATTTTATTTGAAACTAAGTTTCTTAACTAATTCAATGACATTTTGAATATAATTTTTGTTCTTCATTTGTAATTAAATTTAATTTTTAATAAAAAGTTTTTCCTAATTTTAAAATATAAAAGTATTTGTGTATTTATGTTGTTTGAGTCATAAAATCAAGCTAAATAAATATTTAAATATTTTTATAACTTTACTTTTAAATTTAAAATGCATAATATATAATCTTAAAACTGGGAAATATTTTATTCCGTGGAAGCAAATAGTTCTGGAAAATATTCTAATGAATAATTCTTTCAAGTACTTAGAAATCTTGTTTCTTCAGAAGAAATATTTTTGAATCATCTTAGAGAAACTTTGTTTTCAATAACAGAATATAATAAACATAGAACAAGGTGGTCACAGTGTATTGTAATAAAATAGTGAAATAAGTTTCTTCTATAAACATGCTTACAAATAAAGGAGGAAATATCATGTAATTTATAATAATATCACATCTAAAAGTTGAATGTGACATTCTCAACAAATGAGAATGCGTTGTTAAGAAATTTTTCCAACTGATAATTGTTAACGAATCAAGAAACTCGGTTTATTTTCCTGAGAAATGAAAGTTAATAAGAGTTTGCTCTAGTTAATATGTGTCTTGTCAAAACGTAAACATTTATTTTATACCAACTAAAAAAATAATATTTTAATATGAGGTTAAAAATTTTGAATTTCAAAACTGTTTTTATTTCATATGATGTGAGTTTATTCTATCATTCTTACTAAGAAATTAAAATTTTGGTATAAAAATCCTTCTTATTCAAAATAGGGAAATGTTTCCTCATATTTTAATGTTTACATTTTCTTGGATTTAATGATGTTTTAGAGAACGTTTTCAAATTTCCATTAAAAGATTTGCAGAAAAAGTTTATTTTGTTAAAGTCATTCGTCCTCCCGTTGAATCAAATGACAAACAATGTAAGGCATTTACAGGCTTATTTTAATTTTATAGTAATAAATTATTTTATCATTGACATCAAAATATACATAATTCATTTTAAACTTTTTGAAAATAGATATTTTCTCTTTTAATTTTTTACAAAAACAAAATTTTTAATTTCTCTCATTTACAAAGACGTCATAAATGTAATGGCAAAGTTCTTAATGAATATATATATATATATATATATATATATATATATATATATATATATATATATATATATATATATATATATATATATATATATATATATATATATATATATATATATAGTAAAAATACCTTTGCTGAAAAAAACAGCAAAATTTCTGTGGTCTTAGATTAAAAAAACGTATATTATTTTCTTGGATATCTAAAAAAATATAGTTAATACAATCCTAAAGACTCAAGTTAAGCCAATTAATTTAATCGAATCAATTCATTAACAATGAAATTTCTAAATTTCAAGATTTGGAGCTTACGTTACTTAAGCAAAATTCGAAAAGCACTTGATTTTTCATTTTAAAGAAAGAAATCCGTTATTATGTTTATTATTTAGATAATGTGCACATTAATGGGTTTTCAATAAAGATGTACAAATAAATATTAACGATAGAATGATAGATAAAATTTGTTCATATTTTGTGTTTCATAATGTTTTATATATTTAAGTTCTTAACATGATCAGTCATAAAATATATGAAGAATTTTGTTAGAAGAATCAAAAATATTAATTTCAACCCATCGAAATCCCTGAACTTTGTTTTGAAAATTACAATATTTACACCAAGTCTCTTAAAGTATTAAAAATAATATTGTCTATATATTATCCATCATATCAAGAAATTTAATGATATTAACAATTTTGAAATTTAAAATTGAATAATTTTTTGAAAGATATGCAGAAGCTGTCTTTCACTCGTCTTAAGCTACATCACCTCAAATATAACGATGTTCTTTCAAAAAATTGATTTCCTTTCATGTTGCCATAATCATTTCTGACTTTTCTCGTGATGACAATATCTACTCTCGTTTATAAGAAAATCCTTAATATATTTTGCATCAATGTGTTGAATTCAAAATCACCTTTAAAGACTTTATTTTGATATTAAAATTCGAAGACTGTTTTAGTTCGTTGCGAAAAATGAGATATATTAATATTTGGTTTAATGTTCGTCTGCTTTTGACTTTGAAGTGCACAGATTTGTTAAAAATGTCTTTAACATGAATTTGTTGATGGCTTAGTTTATTATTCTGTTTAAGCTAATCCTAAAGGCTAACACTTCATCAAGACTTCATATTCATTATCAAGTAACTATCAAACCATAGAAAGCATGCAAACTCGCGCGCGAGTTGAGAAACGAACCCCGAATTCCTTTATTTAATGACCAGAGCAATATATAATTTAAGCGAAAGCTTAGCAGTAATTTGTTGATGAAGAATAGATTTCACACTAGCAGTGGTTCTCCATTTCATAGACGTCTTTAATCTTAAATTGCTTCTTTTTTTACTGAATTTCGCTTTCAATATGAAAAATGATCGTTGAAAGAAATTTGGTTGTACTCGTACTTGGATAAATTTGTTTTCTTTAGATACTTATTTGTTTTTCAAATATTGAAATAATTGTAGTCAAGAAATACAAATCTTCTCTGATCAAAGTTATTGAGGAAAATTTGAACTCTCTTCATCATCTGATCCATGAATTCTTCTTAGATTTAATGTTGGGGATTCAACAACTACTTGCGCACATACAGAAAGTTGAAAGATTTTGGATATCGATTCAAAGCTCAAGAAGATGCATGTTATTACAGTACTAGGAATCATATTCTTAATAGATTTTATTAGATAAAAACGGTTGTAAAAAGGGTAATGTTCTGTCTGAGACAGCTGCAGAATTACGGCAAACAAAATTCACATGTTAATACAAATCGAATCTAACGATGGTGATGGTAGAAATATAAGAGCAACATTCTCAGAACTTTTTAAGAACTCATTACCGAGGGTGATAACAAAGTTTTCAAACGTGAAATTGAAATTATTTCTCATTTCTGAAACTTCATTCTGAATTTCAACGCTCCTCAGCATTTCTTCGGTTTAATAGTAATTTTTTAATTCAAAGTACTAATTTTACCTGGTTCCATGGTAGTGGTTGCGATATGTGGTTATTGAGAGTAAAGTTGTGAACTCTGAATTTCTATAAACATTCGTCATTGAAATAGAATTCGAAACTATGACTAAATAGTTTCACATATATTTTATTAGGAAACTTTTTGTACTTTTGTTCCAATTTTGTCGATATAATGAGTTTTGTTGCAAGTGATGCCCATTTCACCAAATAAAAATGTAATTTTAATGTATCTAATAATAACGAACAAACTATAAGAGTTTTAATATTCATATTGGAATTATAATATAGAATTGTTGAGATGGTATCAATTATTGCATTATGAAACTGTCACTGAATCGTTTGTTTTGGTTAAATTAAGAATGTATGTAATCTTAAAAATATTTCTTATTGCTCTTAAATAAATATTTTATCCCCAAAATCCACAATAATTTTTATATAATACTTGAATATCCAAACCAATTATAATCTAATATCAAGCTTATGATCTTAGGAAATATAAATATTTGTTTCTTTTTATGAATTCAAACTCGTACCAAAACCACTACAAAAAGTACGAAAGTACAATCCAAACATTACATTGAGTTACCCAGCTTCTTTGCTTAAAATGTCATACATATGCTTTATGTATGGTATTTACACACTTTTTTAAGAAAGTAAATTAGGTTGTTTATTAGTATAAATTTTATTTGTCTATGTCAGATGACTTAAGCAGCTAAAAACAGTTAAATATGTTCTAATTTTGAATTATGATCAAGTGAAGTAATCGACATCATAGCTGGTATTATCCTATCTATCATCAGTTTTATCTTTATGACTCATTTGATTAAGGACATTAAAACATACAGAATATCAACATATATGTGCTTCATCACCAGTACTCTCTCTGGATGACTTGAGGATCTGAAGTCAGAATGATAAGACTTAAATTTTATTTAAAACTTATGTAATAATTTTTATATTCAAAATGAATGATTATCTCTTACTTAAATTTTTATTTCTAAAATTTATGTAATAAGAGTAAATTTTGTCAGATAAAATAGCTGAAAAACTAAAATTAAGAAAATTTTTAATATGGGATACAAGGCAAGTCTTAAAATTCACAAAAGAAATTTACAAATATTCCAATTATTAATTTATAATTCCATCAATTAATGAAGTTTTTAAGAAGTTAAATCCTCCTTGCCGATTTAAACTAAACATAAAATGGATATTTTTTCTTGTCTTTTTCATTTTGCTTTTTTCTGCTGGTCTATTGTACATGTGTTAATGGTTTGAATGAATGGAAAAGGACTTTAATTCTTAAATAATAAATCGTTTTATTAAAAAAATGAACTTCGGCAATATTATCAGACAGTCGATGGTGAACTTCGCCTTGTTTGCTACCGCTCATAGAATGTGATTTGAAGGCAAGCAGCAAATTTGTCGACAAGTCAGATTTACAATGTTATCTTAATACGATGTGTCGTAAGTGAAACGTTATCTGACGTCATGGATATCTTAAGCAAATGAGAATCCTAATAAAGTGGCGTACTCAGGATCTCAACTATAATGAAGAAACAACCACTTTATGATTAACAAAAATGAGTTTTTATCAACGAAAGTTAATTGAATTAATTTTTAAAGAAAATATTATTTAAGAATATTGTGCAGATTTAGATTTAAGATTGTGGTGCAGATTTAGATTTAAGAAAAATGTAATTCAGATCTGAGAGAGAAAATGAATTTCTGGCAATCTTAAAAGAAGACTTTAAAAAAGATGGTTTTATGGAATTTCATTTCCTAAATGAGACACACAGTAATCAAAATCTCAAAATAATTTCTATTCAAAAATTTATAAGATCTGAAATTTTATCCAACTCATATTTTTTATGTTTCGAATATCGATTACCTTATGACAGCTGATATAGATGAAATCTTAAATTAGCTCATATTTTAATATTGATATAAGCCAAATTTAATATATATATATATATATATATGTATATATATATATATATATATATATATATATATATATATATATATATATATATATATATATATATATATATATATATATATATTTAATTTATCAAGTAAATCTATATATTTCAAACGCCTTTTGTATTTATGCGTTAAAATAGAATTTGCAATAAATGAGTCCCCATCCATCCAGCTATAATTACTAATTTTGGTTACCATAGTAACACATAGACACAAAGGAAAGTATTTATACAACTATTCCATCACACATTACGGATGACTCAAGCAATACCTTCGAATCCTTCGACTGATGTCAGTCAAACGTATTACGAATTTTCCAATAAATTATTTTCTAATTTTGAATAGTTTCACACGATCATATACAATGATAATTTCCAATCACTATTCATGCATGAGTTTAACCCACGTGTTATCATGTTAGTTCTAGGTAGAATATATTCAACTTTCCTGCTTAGAAATTCTCAATTTCAATCCCAGTTATAACAATACAAATGCTGCTAGTTATTGCATTATGCAATTGTCCTTTGTTATATACCACTTAATATTTCTTTGCTTGAATCTTAGGAGAAAGATTATTTCATTTGTGAATCATGAATATGGGTAGTTATTAGTTTTATTTCCTTATTTTCTCAAGAAATGGTCAAAAATGTCTACCAATTTTTCTTTCCGTGTATGTGGTATTTTGTTGATGTACAAATTACATGCTTATAACTTTCTCAGTCCTTATTTATTTAATACCTGGTGTCAAAACTTGTTATGATAAAAATAATATTTTCAATAGTGATAAACCGCAACTCTGTTAATTGGTCACGGTTAGAAGTTCCTACATTATAATATTTCATAAAATGGAAAACGTAGGCATCAGATGAATTATTTACTTAATCATTTATTCATAGTTTAAAACATGATTTTAGGGTTTTATTAAGATGTGTAAACGTCCCCATAATAGTATATTCCTAGTAGGTAACTATAATGCGATTTAATTCATAAATTTTATCAAAAATGAGTATCGGAAAGTAAAATGTAGTAAATATGAATCTGGAAAAAATTATTTATTACATAAAGTTGAAATGATCACAAACAGTCTCCCTGTACAGTAAATATAGACTTATTCGTAACCGTCTTATCTTCTTATTTTCGTTTGAACAATTTATGAAGAAATATTCAAAAGCATTTTCTGAGCAATATTTAAAATTTCAATCTATTGTTACTATTTAAATTACAAGATACTATCTTAGATACACATACATGATGAAACTCTGCATTAAGAAACATTAAGTAAAGCATTTCTTTAACGCAAAATTTAAAATGCGTTCACTATGAATTTGCCTTTATTATTATATAATGAAGTTTATGTTAATGTATATTATTCTTATTTTAACAGCTTTACTTAAGAAATTAAATATTGTTTATTGCTTAGTGTTTAGATTAAAAAAATTAATTAAAGTCATTTTGAGTGATGGCATGAAATATTCTGAAAAAAATTTATTCTTATTTATTTGTTTTTCTTCAATTTAAACATGAGATTGATAATTTCTCATAATGGTACTTTGTCTTTCTTTAACATGAGATTGATAATTTCTCATAATGGTACTTTGTCTTTCTTTTCGTTTTCACTATTTAAAATTATTGTTGACTCAAAAATTATGTAAGCAACATTAATATTTGAAAGAAAAGAATTCAGATTGTTTATGCAAAATAGAAATATATAAGATGATATTTTTAATACATTAATAGCTATAATGTTTTTAGTGAAATTATATTACTCAATAAAAGTTATGTGCTTTTTCATAGTATTTAGTTAATAATAAATAATGTAAAATGAATTAATATAAAAAATGCAAAAATTAAATGTCTATTTGATTATCTGTTAAGAATAGAATCTCTTATATTTAAAAATTGTGTATTAAGTATTGTAATTATACAGATAAGTTTGTAAAATGGCCTTAGAAAATAAACTTTGAATAATAGACGTGATATCGACAGTTAAAAAGTCATAAAATTTATGAATTCGTTTAATATATTTATCAGTATTAGAGCTAAAATATTATCAAACTCAGATTACAGAGAAATTGTTTTTTCATCCTATCAAATACATATTTTTCTGGTTTTGGTAAACGAAATATCTTTTGTATCTTATTATACTGGATTATTTGTTGAAATTTGAAAAGAAAAATGTCTTTATCCATAGAATAACTAAAAATGGAATAAAGCTTATAGCTTGCATGGAATTGACATCAGGGATTGTATCTCGTTCAAAACTTAATCCAAGAAATTGCTTATAAAAGATTTTGAATAAAGGATTTTTCTTCAATTCATGCATCATGACAGTTACATTGAAATCTCGCAGTATGAGAAATAATTTATTAAGTATTAATTTAAGTATTTATCTTGACTCATATATAACAAATTCTAAATATTCTTTTCTTCCAGATTAGAAAGATCTTTTACACTTAGCTATGCAGACAGTAAATATTTCCTCATTGCTTAAATATACAATGTTTAAGTACTTTTAATATATCAGCCTTAACGTCATATATATATATATATATATATATATATATATATATATATATATATATATATATATATATATATATATATATATATATATATATATATATATATATATATATATATATATATATATATATATATATATATATATATATATTTCTCAGAGAATATTAAAATTACTAAGTTAAAGTATTAAAGTTATGTATATATTTATTTTCATATACTTGAAATTTTACAATTGCATAAGAAACTTTATAAATAACTTATTTATTTGATTTTAAACAAAGATTTAAACTGAAAATAAAATATTCATTTTATCAATTACACAAAAGTTAAAAACAAAAATTTCTAAGTGTTAATATATATTTTATTTAGTGCATTTTATAACTCTAATATAATAATAGTATTAAAAGCAAGAAATTCTTATATTCATGTAAAATAGCATCGAATTCCAAATGGGAAATATTAAAAAAAATATTGAAACCGATTAATTCTATTCATTCATGATTCTCTAAAAACATGTAGAAAACATTTCCTGTCTCAAGGTTTATTATTGGGCTATAAAGGGGTATTCAGTTCATGATTATATTATATACATTTTTTTTAACATTATAATATGCTTATTTTGGATAAATGCAAATTTTAAATTTGTTTTAAAAGCAGTTTAATAATGTAATTCCTTATCAGAAAATTTTATTTAAATGCTAGGTGTATATTTCATGCATTTTGGAGCAAGGAATTCTACCACAAAATTTATAAATATTGCAACTTTTATATAAAAACTACGAAATAAAATATAAATCTTAAAATGTGCAAACAGTTTGAAACGTATAAAAAGTTGGATCTCTAAAATTCAAATATTCCTTAAACACTCGTAGATTTGGCCTAATTACCTGCTTTAGAAGTTTTTGTTTTAGGATATAATAAATATATTCTAAGAATGTAAACATGTGTGTGAATATTCGAATACTATACAAATAATGCATCATTTTCAAATATTTACAGTGATTAAAATGTGTAAATTTCTCCCAGCAGAAAAAAAATGTTGCTTTTACTAAATTCAATATAAAGAAAATATGCTTCATTTGTCTTGAATATTATTTGATATTTATTTATCCATTCGGTGTAAACTGTGTGAAAAAGTACCTGAAAGTTATTTAAGTAATATAAAAATATTTTTTTAAAAAAACGCCTTTGAGTCAGCGTTACTTTACAGCTCTCTCTCTCTCTCTCTCTCTCTCTCTCTCTCTCTCTATCAAATGTTATCATTTTCAAACATCAAGACATCAGTTTTTTTTTTTCATAAAGTAAATCCAAAATGCTTAATTAAATAAACTGTGTAGTTAATTTTCAAATTGCATTGAATTTGAAAGAAATTAATTTATGTATATAAGTAGTTTTATTGATATCTGTTATGAACATTAAACTTATGTTATTTTGGCCAACATTGTGACTATATGAATTAATAAAAAATAATTATTAAAAAATTCAGCTACATTAAATACGACAATCAACTTGGTTTTTAGGAACAAATTTAAAAAACCATGTGCTTAACAATAAATTATTTTTCCATTCTCAATATAAAATATGCTTGTTTTGTGTGTAATGTATCTTTTTTCTTATCATAAAATATAAATTTGCAAATAAAAATATTTAAGCAGGCATTTAATAATTTTCACATTTCTCTCTCACTCAGCTTTTAAATTTATGTAATTTGCATACAGAAATTCAAATGAAAGTTTGGAAATTTTCATGAAATTTTTGAAAAAGACAAGCTTAAGTATCAGAAGATTAAATAAATCAAATCAAGAATTAAGTGTAATCAATTGGATTTCGATTTGAATAGGCAACAAGAGAGTATTTTTTACATTAATATTCCAATAAGCTACATGTTTTTCGTTTTGATTTAATTAATATATAAGTGACAGGAATTGAATTTAAAAATGCTTTAAATTAATGATGTATGTTTCTTTAGTTTACAGCTGTGAATGTCTGGTCTTGATTTTATTAAACCATAAACTGCTGATTTTGATTCCAATCAACCACAAATTACTAGTTTTGATTCAAATAAATCGTATAAATTACTGGTTTTATTTTGTTGTGTTGTTACTTGTGACAAGATAAGCTCGCTATGCTGTTGACTATAAGAATTTAAGTCCGTAGGGCGCATCTTTCGTTTAACCAGAGAACCACGAAAGTAAAAGTACGACTTTGCTCTAAACTCCTATGACAGATGGCACCACCAGAGGATCCACTCCCGTAATTTTGACATTGATCTGGCGAGGGGAAATAACCTCCAGACCATTACACCCATGGTATCTGCTCAACGACCGACCCCAGGACTTTCAATTCCACAGTTTTAACAAGCACATATATCCATTTTATTTTAATAACCTCTATAAAGCACAAATTTTGATGGCAATAATTCATTTAAATTGTTCGGTTTCATTCCAATATAAGCCGTATAAATTTTTATTTCTAATTCCCATAAGATGTAAATAACTGGTCTTGATTTCAACAAAATTGCACTTTCAGCTATGCAAATTAAATTTAATTTAAAACTTATTTCTTTATAAAAATATTAAAATATATTTAAATAATTTCGTTTACTAAAGTTGATAATAACATATGTCTTTGTTTCGTGATACTTGCTAATAGAATTATTTTTGTTTTATGTGCTATTATGTATAAATATAATATTAATATTTATAATTTAGTGAAACCTTATTCGCCATAGTGATATTAATATTTCACTGATTATATGAAATAAAATTATTTTACATAACAAATGAAATAAAATCATTTTTTCATCAAATGAAAATAGAATATACAGCATACGGTTCAAAAAAATGAAAGCATCAATAACAAAGAGTTGATATAGTTTAAACAATTAAAGCATCAACTAAAAATACAGCTAAAAAATACAACTGAAAAAACAGTATATACATTTCCAACAGAAATTTTCAAAATATTATTATAAGAATTTTTAATGATGTGAAATGCGCAGCTCTCCAGCGCACGTAGGATAAGATATAAGTTGAGGAGCCGGAAGACTACAATATTCGCGCTGTTATTGCTGCTTGGAAAATAATCATTGAAAGTTTGTTCTTGTCGCAAAGGACTCCTGTAATTCAGAGAATGCCAGGCCATAGTTGACGGAGTCTGGAAGACACACAAGTTTACGCAGGGCATGGTGATTGGACTGAGAAGAACAGGTTGATCCTTACGGCAAATGCAACTGACATACACCTGGATGCATCCACAGAGCACCGGATGTGGAGCAGATTCTTGGAATAAGAAACTGTCGAACATTTGTGAGGTGCCGGTACAGCCAGAATGACGTCAGCAGGTATGGATCGAAACGTCCGACGAGACGCGGTGTTATTCCCGATAAGAACGCCTACAAAAATCCTGCAGCATGTGGAAGACACCCAGGATGCTGCTTCCATAGCTAAAGTGCTCTCCAGATCTATTACCGATCGAACATGTTTGGGAAATGACTGGGCGCCATTTGCATATTTTGCCTCTTTCAGAAGGCGTACTTCGGCAAGTGATTGACAGGGAATGCAGAGCCATCCGTACTCTCATTGACTCTGTGCTTAGGCGTGGTGCGTCGCCGTCCACAATGGTCCTGTGACCCAATCCTGCTCTCGCTCTGTATTGTGTGTATTACTTTGTGTGAACATTGTTCTCAGCTGTGTCTCTTTTTCTGTTTTGTCACTGTCTGCCAACTCTTTTTTGGTGTTGTACTTACAATGTCGGCCAGTATATATATATATATATATATATATATATATATATATATATATATATATATATATACATATATGATTTCTTTAAGAAATTCTATATTATTATTTTAACTGTTGACTTTAATATTATCTTGATTTGTACTGCAAAGCAAGCAATTTTTAGTATTGTTTAATATTTAAATAAAAATAGTTAAAAAGAAACTTAATAAACTTATGTACTTGCTTTAATACTTGAATAAAATTAATAATTTTTACTGTAAATTTTAATATTAATAAGTTAAAAATATAGTAGATATTTTACAGTTTTTAAAATAATCTTAATTTTAATATTTTTATGCATTTTATCTAGTTTTGAGTTTTAAAATAAATAAGATATATATTCAGCTTTTTAATACGGCAATAATTTTCACAAAAGTTGTTTTGAAAGCTTACGTGAGATTTTTCTGTGAAATAATAAGTTATAAGTTCATTGTCTATTATATTCAAATGTGTAAAGATAAGAAACATTTGTTTAACTATCATTTCAGAAAAAAATATATAAGATAACATTATGTTTTAAAAATAGTTAATTTAATATAGTCATGATTTCTAGATTATTCCTAAATAGTTTTCATCTAGTAAGGGGAAAACATTTTTAAACTGGCTTCGGATATCTAGCTCAAGCAGGATAATTTTTTAATTTAAAATAAAATAATTATAAATCTTAAAATAAAATAAATCTCTTGAAACAAAATTAAACTTACTACTTGTTTACAACTTACTACATGTTACAACAAAATTAAACTTACTACATAAGACTGTACAAACATGTTCTGCATTAGTTAAATATAATTTTTTCCGACTTCAAATTTTCTTGTAAAATATTTTTCATTTGTTATAAGCGATTTTTATTTGCTTATTTTTCATTCAAGAAATATACTACCTAGTTCATATTGGAAAATACTAAATTATATTTCTACAGATTTTGTAAAAAATGTTAAAATTTGAAAACTTAAAAGTTTTTTAAATATGTGATTTTATAAAGTATAGGATGTAATTAAGTACATCGTAATCTTTATTTCATTGATTTTACTCATTTAATCGGGTTTTTACTTCTTCTATGAAGTATTTTGCTATTAAATACAGCTATTTATTATTATTAAATACAGCAATTTATTATTATTATATAGCTATTAAATACAACAATTTATTAAATACAGCTATTTATTAAATGTGGCTATACAGATAATGGATATATTAAATTTTATATGAATCTTATCTTTAAAGAATGGAAGAATTTCGCCTCAATTTAATTTTAACGTGATGAGTTTATATTTATAAAAAGGGTTTTTAAACAGAGGATCATTACGCACAATGTATTTAACAGATATTTGTGATAGATTTATACATTTAAACTTTCTTGTGTACAAAAACATTCGATTCCCAAAACATGGCCCCATTTAAATACATGTGTTTGTTGATAAATTTAAATTTTTGATAGATTTTTACTTTAATTTTTATGTAAAATAAACATTTTAAGAATCCTTGTGAAAATGTGGAACAATAAAAACTACTATTTTTCCATGTATTAGCATATAATCCAAGTATTTGCTTTAAACTAGGTTCAAACTAGTGTCACTAGAAACATACGACGTGATATTCATTTTTTATCTGACGTTAGTATTCATCTTATCTACCACTTTCATCTTATAAATAGCAGTGCAGTCACATAAATGAAACCACTACGTATTTTCGACGTTGACATTAAATAACCAATCACATAAGGCAGATGGCAGCATAGTGCAGTTGAGCAAACATAAAGGGTGTGTAAGGACTTCAGAAAACATTGGAATCGTTGGGGTAATGTAGAAACGAAGCGACTTTCCATCGTTTAAAAAATCATGAAGATTCGATTTCATGCCAAGGATGGAAACATTTCCGAAAGAGCTATGTTTGTGAACTGTTCACGTGACACCATAGTAAAACTATATACCGTGCATGGCAAAATAGGACTGTCCAAAATAAGTGACGTGTCAAATGTGGTGCATCACTGGAACATAGATTGCAGAGGTGAAAGATTATTGCGTACACGTTTTCAAAGTACTACCGTTGTGCAACTGACCACCCAGATGATTTAAAGGGTTAACAATAGTGTTTCCTAAACTATAGTTTGGAGAACATTGCTGCGTCCGGGCCTCCAAAGCAGTTGCCTCATTCAAGAACCTATGCTGACTGGTGTTCCTTGGTGACGAAGGATGGAATTTGCTCGCGAGTACCGCAACTGGACGTCCATTGAGTGGTAACAGGCAGCGTTTTCCAATGAATCATGTTTTATGCTTCATCGGACTGATGGATGTTGAATGGACCTCTGAAAGGAAACAGCCTACAACCATTGCCAAAATAGTCCAGGCTGGAGGAGGGAGCATTATACTCAGGGGCATGTTTTCCTGGCATTCTTTGGGTTAGCTCATCATTGTGGCAGAAACGATGAATCAATAAAACTATGTATCTATAATTGCTGTTCATGCCCACTACTATATTCACATTGTTTTTCCTCAGGATGATAGAATCTACCAGCAGGACAATGCGAAGCGTCATACACCCAACAGTGTACGTGCGTGCTTCGAGGAGCACCAGAAGGAGTTTACCGTTCTCTCCTGCCAAGCAAATTCATTTAATTTAAACGTAATCGAGAATTTGTGAGACCATCTCAATTGGGTTGTTCGCTGCCTAGATCCACAACCACGTAATTTAGCATAGCTGACCTCGGCACTATAATCGGCCTGACTCAACATCCCAATGAACATCTTCAGGAACTTAATTGACTCTCTTCTTGGACGTTTCAAATCAATCAGCTCAGCGAAAAATGGTTATTCTGTCTCTTAACGGGTGATCTCATCAATGTTACTAAACTGTAATATACGCATTTGTTATTTTATTTCTTAAAGACATCTTTAAAACTTATAAGATTGATACTAATTTTAG